>CM019071.1:38233103-38248103 GCA_009667805.1 Leptobrachium leishanense | reverse complement strand
ACACACACACAGTATATCATGTCAGTGTACACACCGGATATATATTATATACACACAGTATATCATGTCAGTGTACACACCGGATATATATATACACACACAGTATATCATGTCAGTGTACACACCGGATATATATATATACACACAGTATATCATGTCAGTGTACACACCGGATATATATATACACACAGTATATCATGTCAGTGTACACACCGTATATCATGTCAGTGTACACACCGGGTATATATATATATATATATAAATATATATACACACACAGTATATCATGTCAGCGTACACACCGGGTATATATATACACACACACAGTATATCATGTCAGTGTACACACCGGGTATATATATATATATATACACACACACACAGTATATCATGTCAGTGTACACACACCGGCTATATATACATATATATACACACACACAGTATATCATGTCAGTGTAAACACTGGATATACATATACACACAGTATATCATGTCAGTGTACACACCGGATATATATATATACACACACAGTATATCATGTCAGTGTACACACCGGATATATATATACACACAGTATATCATGTCAGTGTACACACCGGATATATATATATACATACAGTATATCATGTCAGTGTACACACCGGATATATATATATACACACCCCATATATATTCACTCAGTGTACACACCGGATATATATATACACACACAGTATATCATGTCAGTGTACACACCGGATATATATATACACACAGTATATCATGTCAGTGTACACACCGGATATATATATACACACAGTATATCATGTCAGTGTACACAACGGTATATATATATATATACACACAGTATATCATGTCAGTGTACACACCGGATATATATATATATACACACAGTATATCATGTCAGTGTACACACCGGATATATATATATATACACACAGTATATCATGTCAGTGTACACAACGATATATATATATAGTATATATATACACACACACAGTATATCATGTCAGTGTACACACCGTGATATATATATATACACACACACACAGTATATCATGTCAGTGTACACACACCGGCTAATATATACAATATATATACACACACAGTATATCATGTCAGTGTACACACCGGATAGAATATATATATACACACAGATATATCATGTCAGTGTACACACCGGATATATATATACACACACAGTATATCATGTCAGTGTACACACCGGATATATAATAACACCACACAGTATATCATGTCAGTGTACACACCGGATATATAATTATACACACACAGTATATCATGTCAGTGTACACACCGGATAGATATATATATACACACACAGTATATCATGTCAGTGTACACACCGGATATAATATACACACACAGTATATCATGTCAGTGTACACACCGGATATATATATACACACAGTATATCATGTCAGTGTACACACCGGATATATATATACACACAGTATATCATGTCAGTGTACACACCGGATATATATATACACACAGTATATCATGTCAGTGTACACACCGGATATATATATACACACACAGTATATCATGTCAGTGTACACACCGGATATATATATATACACACAGTATATCATGTCAGTGTACATACCGTATATATATATACACACACACAGTATATCATGTCAGTGTACACAACGGTATATATATATACACACAGTATATCATGTCAGTGTACACACCGGATATATATATATACACACACAGTATATCATGTCAGTGTACACACCGGGTATATATATATATACACACACACAGTATATCATGTCAGTGTACACACCGGGTATATATATATATAAACATATATACACACACAGTATATCATGTCAGTGTACACACCGGGTATATATATACACACACAGTATATCATGTCAGTGTACACACCGGGTATATATATACACACACACAGTATATCATGTCAGTGTACACACACCGGCTATATATACATATATATATACACACACAGTATATCATGTCAGTGTACACACCGGATATATATATACACACAGTATATCATGTCAGTGTACACACCGGATATATATATATATATATACACACACAGTATATCATGTCAGTGTACACACCGGATATATATATACACACAGTATATCATGTCAGTGTACACACCGGATATATATATATATATACACACACAGTATATCATGTCAGTGTACACACCGGATATATATATATATACACACACAGTATATCATGTCAGTGTACACACCGGATATATATATAACACACAGTATATCATGTCAGTGTACACACCGGATATATATATTACACACAGTATATCATGTCAGTGTACACACCGGATATATATATACACACACAGTATATCATGTCAGTGTACACACCGGATATATATATACACACAGTATATCATGTCAGTGTACACACCGGATATATATATATACACACAGTATATCATGTCAGTGTACACAACGGTATATATATATATATATACACACACACAGTATATCATGTCAGTGTACACACCGGGTATATATATATATACACACACACAGTATATCATGTCAGTGTACACACCGGATATATATATACACACAGTATATCATGTCAGTGTACACACCGGATATATATATACACACACAGTATATCATGTCAGTGTACACACCGGATATATATATACACACACAGTATATCATGTCAGTGTACACACCGGATATATATATATATATACACACAGTATATCATGTCAGTGTACACACCGGATATATATATATACACACACAGTATATCATGTCAGTGTACACACCGGATATATATATATACACACAGTATATCATGTCAGTGTACACACCGGATATATATATACACACACAGTATATCATGTCAGTGTACACACCGGGTATATATATATATATACACACACAGTATATCATGTCAGTGTACACACCGGCTATATATATATACACACACAGTATATCATGTCAGTGTACACACCGGCTATATATATATATATATATATATATTATATATATACACACACAGTATATCATGTCAGTGTACACACACCGCTATATATACATATATATACACACACAGTATATCATGTCAGTGTACACACCGGATATATATATACACACAGTATATCATGTCAGTGTACACACCGGATATATATATACACACACAGTATATCATGTCAGTGTACACACCGGATATATATATACACACAGTATATCATGTCAGTGTACACACCGGATATATATATATACACACACACAGTATATCATGTCAGTGTACACACCGGATATATATATACACACAGTATATCATGTCAGTGTACACACCGGATATATATATACACACAGTATATCATGTCAGTGTACACACCGGATATATATATATATACACACACAGTATATCATGTCAGTGTACACACCGGATATATATATATATACACACACAGTATATCATGTCAGTGTACACACCGGATATATATATATACACACAGTATATCATGTCAGTGTACACACCGGATATATATATACACACACAGTATATCATGTCAGTGTACACACCGGATATATATATACACACAGTATATCATGTCAGTGTACACACCGGATATATATATATACACACACACACAGTATATCATGTCAGTGTACACACCGGATATATATATACACACAGTATATCATGTCAGTGTACACACCGGATATATATATACACACAGTATATCATGTCAGTGTACACACCGGATATATATATATATACACACAGTATATCATGTCAGTGTACACACCGGATATATATATATATACACACACAGTATATCATGTCAGTGTACACACCGGAAATATATATATATACAAACACAGTATATCATGTCAGTGTACACACCGGATATATATATACACACACACAGTATATCATGTCAGTGTACACACCGGGTATATATATACACACACACACACAGTATATCATGTCAGTGTACACACACCGGCTATATATACATATATAAACACACACAGTATATCATGTCAGTGTACACACCGGATATATATATATAACACAGTATATCATGTCAGTGTACACACCGGATATATATATACACACACAGTATATCATGTCAGTGTACACACCGGATATATATATACACACAGTATATCATGTCAGTGTACACACCGGATATATATATACACACAGTATATCATGTTAGTGTACACACCGGATATATATATATACACACAGTATATCATGTCAGTGTACACACCGGATATATATATCACACACAGTATATCATGTCAGTGTACACACCGGATATATATATATATACACACAGTATATCATGTCAGTGTACACACCATATATATATACACACAGTATATCATGTCACTGTACACACCGGATATATATATACACACACAGTATATCATGTCAGTGTACACACCGGATATATATATACACACAGTATATCATGTCAGTGTACACACCGGATATATATATACACACAGTATATCATGTCATGTATCACACCGTGTATATATATATAAAATATATATACACACACAGTATATCATGTCAGCGTACACACCGGGTATATATATATCACACACACAAAGTATATCATGTCAGTGTACACACCGGGTATATATATATCACACACACACAGTATATCATGTCAGTGTACACACATACCGGCTATATTACACATATATATACACAACACAGTATATCATGTCAGTGTACACAAACCGGCTATATATACATATATATACCAACAGTATATCATGTCAGTGTACACACACCGGCTATATATTATATATATACACACACAGTATATCATGTCAGTGTACACACCGGATATATATATACACACAGTATATCATGTCAGTGTACACACCGATATATATATACACACACACACAGTATATCATGTCAGTGTACACACCGGATATATATATATACACACAGTATATCATGTCAGTGTACACACCGGATATATATATACACACACAGTATATCATGTCAGTGTACACACCGGATATATATATATACACACAGTATATCATGTCAGTGTACACACCGGATATATATAATACACACAGTATATCATGTCAGTGTACACACCGTATATCATGTCAGCGTACACACCGGGTATATATATACACACACAGTATATATCATGTCAGTGTACACACCGGGTATATATATATATATAATATATATACACACACAGTATATCATGTCAGTGTACACACACCGGCTATATATACATATATACACACCACACAGTATATCATGTCAGTGTACACACCGGATATACATATACACACAGTATATCATGTCAGTGTACACACCGGATATATATATAATACACACACAGTATATCATGTCAGTGTACACACCGGATATATATATACACACAGTAATACATGTCAGTGTACACACCGGATATTATATATATATATATACACACAGTATATCATGTCAGTGTACACACCGGATATATATATATTACACACACAGTATATCATGTCAGTGTACACACCGGATATATATATATACACACAGTATATCATGTCAGTGTACACACACCGGCTATATATACATATATATACACACACAGGTATATCATGTCAGTGTACACCGGATATACATATACACACCAGTATAATCATGTCAGTGTACACACCGGATATATATAATACACACACAGTATATCATGTCAGTGTACACACCGGATATATATATACACACAGTATATCATGTCAGTGTACACACCGGATATATATATATATACACACAGTATATCATGTCAGTGTACACACCGGATATATATATATACACACACAGTATATCATGTCAGTGTACACACCGGATATATATATATACACACAGTATATCATGTCAGTGTACACACCGGATATATATATACACACACAGTATATCATGTCAGTGTACAACACCGGATATTATATACATACACACAGTATATCATGTCAGTGTACACACCGGATATATATATACACACACAGTATATCATGTCAGTGTACACACCGGGTATATATATATATATACACACACATAGTATATCATGTCAGTGTACACACCGGGTATATATATACATATACACCCACAGTATATCATGTCAGTGTACACACCCGGCTATTATATATACACACACAGTATATCATGTCAGTGTACACACACCGGCTATATATACATATATATACACACACAGTATATCATGTCAGTGTACACACCGGATATATATATATACACACAGTATATCATGTCAGTGTACACACCGGATATATATATACACACACAGTATATCATGTCAGTGTACACACCGGATATATATATAACACACAGTATATCATGTCAGTGTACACACACCGGATATATATATATACACACAGTATATCATGTCAGTGTACACACCGTATATATATATACACACAGTATATCATGTCAGTGTACACACCGGATATAATATATATATACACAGTATATCATGTCAGTGTACACACCGGATTATATATATATACACACAGTATATCATGTCAGTGTACACACCGGATATATATATATATACACACACAGTATATCATGTCAGTGTACACACCGGAAATATATATATATATACAAACACAGTATATCATGTCAGTGTACACACCGGATATATATATACACACACAGTATATCATGTCAGTGTACACACCGGTAATATATACACACACACACACAGTATTCATGTCAGTGTACACACCGGATATATATATACACACAGTATATCATGTCAGTGTACACACCGGATATATATATACACACACACAGTATATCATGTCAGTGTACACACCGGATATATATATATACACACAGTATATCATGTCAGTGTACACACCGGATATATATATACACACAGTATATCATGTCAGTGTACACACCGGATATATATATACACAAGTATATCATGTCAGTGTACACACCGGATATATATATACACACAGTATATCATGTCAGTGTACACACCGGATATATATATACACACACAGTAATATCATGTCAGTGTACACACCGATATATATATACACACAGTATATCATGTCAGTGTACACACCGGATATATATATACACACAGTATATCATGTCAGTGTACACACCGGGTATATATATATATATAAATATATATACACACACAGTATATCATGTCAGCGTACACACCGGGTATATATATACACACACACAGTATATCATGTCAGTGTACACACCGGGTATATATATACACACACACACAGTATATCATGTCAGTGTACACACACCGGCTATATATACACATATATATACACACACAGTATATCATGTCAGTGTACACACACCGGCTATATATACATATATATACACACACAGTATATCATGTCAGTGTACACACACCGGCTATATATACATATATATACACACACAGTATATCATGTCAGTGTACACACCGGATATATATATACACACAGTATATCATGTCAGTGTACACACCGGATATATATACACACACACAGTATATCATGTCAGTGTACACACCGGATATATATATATATACACACAGTATATCATGTCAGTGTACACACCGGATATATATATACACACACAGTATATCATGTCAGTGTACACACCGGATATATATATACACACAGTATATCATGTCAGTGTACACACCGGATATATATATACACACAGTATATCATGTCAGTGTACACACCGTATATCATGTCAGCGTACACACCGGGTATATATATACACACACACACAGTATATCATGTCAGTGTACACACCGGGTATATATATATATATATACACACAGTATATCATGTCAGTGTACACACCGGATAGATATATATATACACAGTGTCACGGGATGGCCCAGCACCCTCAGCCAGGGGCGGCGCGCAGTGACAGTGGTGACATGGACACTTGGGTGTGGTGGCACGCACCCCGTTTTACCAGTATTTTTATTTAGATGTGACATTGTGTGGTGTAATAAAGTGTCCCCGTTGATCTATTGCGTAATGTATTTTCCCTTTGTTGCCTTGCTCGCCGCCATTTTCCGATCACCTTGTGGCGCAGTTAAGAATTCTCGATTCGGAAAATGGCCGATCCGAACCATCCGGTTCGGATCGCAAAATGGCCGATTCGGACCATCCGGTCCGAATTGGCGACTCCCTGAAGGATGGTGGCCAATGGGTCCTGGGAGGGCGGGCAAGGAGTCCCATTGTATTCTAATTGTGTGCAGAGGTAATAAATGCTTGGTCTGTAAACAATAAAGGGAGTTCCTGCAGTGCATTCAGCTTTGACTGGTGTGTCTTATTTCCGTACCGTATTTTCGTATCTGAGAGTCCCCCGCGATCTCAGGGTACGGTGTCCATCCAGGTACGAACCGAAGCGAGCGCTCTGTGCCTGCAACGTGTAGCGGGGCAGAGGCGCAGCGCATGAAGATTCGGTTCTCGGAGAGACGGAGATCCGAACCGAAGGGCGCGGCCGCGTACCGCGCTACAGTATTGCGAGGGATTGCGGGAAGATCCGAATCCCTCGCCCATCCCGCCAGATCCGAAGTTCCTTCAGCTCACATCCGATCCGATCCGAAGAGTCTTCCACCGAGATCCGAAGAGTTACCCGCACCGCGATCGGAAACGTTTCCCGCAAGATCCGAAACGTTTCCCACATCCGTTACGAATATTCCTCCGCGGCAGATCCGAACTCCACAGACGCCCACCCGCAAGGTCAGTGAACCAGCTGCTCGAGACGCCGAGTGCCGTATGGCTCAGTGGTCGGGCTGGTTCTAGGCAGGGTCCCCTCCACCGCCCGCTAACCCTTCCCCAGGGTCACGCCAGGCCGCACGAGACGCCGAGTGCGCGTCACTCGGTAGTCGGGCCAGCGGTAAGCGAAGGGGTCACGCAGATTGAGCACACCCGCAGGCGGAACAACATCCCATTCCGTCATACTGGTGGCAGCGGTGGGATCGCTCTCTGCAGACCCCTAGGAGACTTACGCCATGGCGGTGTACACCCCCTACAACCGGGACACCCTGCGTGGGATGTTGGAGAACCGGGAGGAACGCCGGGTAACAAGAAAAGGAAGACCCTGATCAAGGAGCTGACCAGGATGGATCAGGACGAGGCGACGACGCCCGTCCCCAGCCCTGTCCACGCAGAGGTGGAGGAAGGCGCTGATCTCAGAGAGGTGCGGCGCCGGATCGCCCTGCTTGGAGATGCCCCGACGACAGAGGACCGATGTAAGGTGATTCGGGAGTTCTACCGGGAAGTTGAGCTGGAGAAGGAACGCCAGCACCAGCTGCGGTTGGCAGAGCTCCGCGGAGCAGAAACTGAGTACAATGACCCCGAACCCTACCCCGTGGAACCCTGGGTCGAGACTCACAGCTCGTCTGGAGCTTCACCCTGGGAATCCACAACCCCCAGTGACTGCGCTTGCGGGACTCTCAGCTCGTCTGGAGCCTGTACTGAGGACATCACTCATCCCAGCGACCCTCGGATGGAGACTCACAGCTCGCCTGGAGCTGCATCTGAGGACGCCATATTCCCCATTGAGGAGCGGTGCTCCTGTGCCGGCACCTTCGCAGACATGAAGGTCGTGCTGGCAAGAAGGCTGCAGGAGGGTCCAGAGCGGGACCAGGGGTCCACAGAGGAACTGTGGTACGAGGCCCTGGACCATGAGCGGGACTGCCATGATGTGGACATTCCTTCCGACGCTGACGTCTATCGGGAGCAGTACGCTGTGCGAGCAGCGTTCCTGCAGGGCCGGGCCCCAGAAGAGTGGGAGGCCGAGCTCTGGAGTCTGGTGCAGGAGGAGGTCGCACTGGACGCCGCGTACCGCGCGCTCCGGTGGCTAACCGCCGCTCCGGCAGTACGCCCGTTGGGAGGCAGTTCCGTTGCAGGGCCTCGCTACGGAGGCACAGGACTGCTCCACGCGAGCATGGCCGCCGACCCCGATTTTGGAGAGGAGACCGAGGAACGGATGGAGGACATCCTGGAGCGACGGGAACTGGAGATCCCGTCAGACAGCAGGGACTCAGTGTTTGAGGAGCTGGAGTCCCTAGCAGAGCGAGAGTGGGAGCTCGAGGTGGCTTATCGAAGACTGTTGGACGGCGTTCCGCAGTCGAGCCTGAGCTCCCCGTGGTGGGACGGGTCGACGGAGGAAGTCGACAGTCCCCAGGTTTGGGACCTATGGGAAGCCGAGGCGGACTCATGGGTGCCCGTGGGGGGTCGTCTGAGGAAGTTACCCCCCTCACCCCGCAAGAGGACAGGGTGGCCGAGGCCACGGGTCCAGCGGGGGAGGAGACGGATGGTCTCCCCGGGATGGGTTTTGTGCGCAACCGTCGATTGCCCCGGGGGTGAGGTGACCATCCTTCCCCAAGGAGATCTCCAACCAGCAGAAGGGCTGGCTACGGGGCAGAGTGCTGCTGGCCTCTGTCCACTGCCCAAAGTCTGCCAGGAGGGGCAGACAGATGGTTCCCCCGGGATGGGTTGTGCGCAACCCTTGGTTGTCCCGGGGGGTGAAGCAACCATCCTTCTCCAAGGAGATCTCTCGCCAGCAGAAGAGCTGGCTACGGGGCAGAGCGCCGCTGGCCTCTGCCCACTACTCAAAGTCTGCCCGGAGGAGCAGACGGATGGTTCCCCCGGGACGGGTTGTGCGCAACCATTGATTGCCCCGGGGGGTGAAGAAACCATCCTCCCGCAGGGAGATCCTCGCCCAGCTGACGAGCTGGCCACGGGGCAGAGCGCCGCTGGCCTCTGCCCATCCCTCTCAGTTTGCCTCGAGGGGCAGCGCGAGGATGACCCTGTACGACTGCCGCGGCAGCGGTCCAGTCCCCTCGTCGGCGGCCAGGGAGAGCAGCCGGGTTTGACCCCGTTTGTCCTCCCGGTTGCCGTTTCCGTACCCGGCCAACCAGCAGAAGAGCTGACGCCAGGACAGAGAGCCGCTGGCCTCTGCCCGTTCCGCCCGATTCGCCCCGAGGGGCAGAGCGTGGATGACCCTGGGCGACTGCCGTTGCATCCCGTGATTCTCCCTTCCAGCTGGCTGGAGGAGCAGCCAGGTTTGGCTCTTGTGGTTCCTTCAGTTGCCGTGTCCGTACCTGGCCCTCCAGTGGAAGAGCTGGCAACGGGGCAGAGCGCCGCTGGCCTCTGCCCATTTTTGCAACCTTTGGGCTCGGGAGCCTTACCCCGCCACGGTCCTGTCCCACGGCTGACCTGGGCACCTGGGGCGTGTGCAGTTAGCACCCGGGTTCCCCAGGTGAGTGACAATCCTGGGGGGGCACCGGAGGCCCTCCGGCCCAGAGGCATGTCCTCTCGCCCAGCCGGGGACACCCTCAGGACATGGGGTCCCGACCAAGCTGGCACGGCCGCAAGGCCAAATGGAGAGGCCTGGTGACCCGGCCTCCCCAGACTGACTATGGGCCTGGGAGCACCGACTTCCCCGGTATGACCCGGTGGGGTCAGACCAGGTGCGTCGAACTGGGGAGGGGGAGGAGTGTCACGGGATGGCCCAGCACCCTCAGCCAGGGGCGGCGCGCAGTGACAGTGGTGACATGGACACTTGGGTGTGGTGGCACGCACCCCGTTTTACCAGTATTTTTATTTAGATGTGACATTGTGTGGTGTAATAAAGTGTTCCCCGTTGGTTTATTGTGTGAAGTATTTTCCCTTTGTTGCCTTGCTCGCCGCCATTTTCCGATCACCTTGTGGCGCAGTTAAGAATTCTCGATTCGGAAAATGGCCGATCCGAACCATCCGGTTCGGATCGCAAAATGGCCGATTCGGACCATCCGGTCCGAATTGGCGACTCCCTGAAGGATGGTGGCCAATGGGTCCTGGGAGGGCGGGCAAGGAGTCCCATTGTATTCTAATTGTGTGCAGAGGTAATAAATGCTTGGTCTGTAAACAATAAACTCAGATTCTGCAGTGCATTCAGCTTTGACTGGTGTGTCTTTATTTCCACCGTATTTTCGTATCTGAGAGTCCCCCGCGATCTCAGGGTACGGTGTCCATCCAGGTACGAACCGAAGCGAGCGCTCTGTGCCTGCAACGTGTAGCGGGGCAGAGGCGCAGCGCATGAAGATTCGGTTCTCGGAGAGACGGAGATCCGAACCGAAGGGCGCGGCCGCGTACCGCGCTACAGTATTGCGAGGGATTGCGGGAAGATCCGAATCCCTCGCCCATCCCGCCAGATCCGAAGTTCCTTCAGCTCACATCCGATCCGATCCGAAGAGTCTTCCACCGAGATCCGAAGAGTTACCCGCACCGCGATCGGAACGTTTCCCGCAAGATCCGAAACGTTTCCACATCCGTTACGAATATTCCTCCGCGGCAGATCCGAACTCCACAGACGCCCACCCGCAAGGTCAGTGAACCAGCTGCTCGAGACGCCGAGTGCCGTATGGCTCAGTGGTCGGGCTGGTTCTAGGCAGGGGTCCCCTCCACCGCCCGCTAACCCTTCCCCAGGGTCACGCCAGGCCGCACGAGACGCCGAGTGCGCGTCACTCGGTAGTCGGGCCAGCGGTAAGCGAAGGGGTCACGCAGATTGAGCACACCCGCAGGCGGAACAACATCCCATTCCGTCATACACAGTATATCATGTCAGTGTACACACCGGATTATATATATACACACACAGTATATATCATGTCAGTGTACACACCGGATATAATATATACACACAGTAAATATCATGTCAGTGTACACACCGGATATATATATACACACACAGTATATCATGTCAGTGTACACACCGGATATATATATATACACACAGTATATCATGTCAGTGTACACACCGATAATATATATAATACACACAGTATATCATGTCAGTGTACACACCGGATATATATATATATATATATTATATATATACACACACAGTATATCATGTCAGTGTACACACCGGATATATATATACACACAGTATATCATGTCAGTGTACACACCGGATATATATATGCACACAGTATATCATGTCAGTGTACACACCGGGTATATATAATATATATATATATAATATAACACACAGTATATCATGTCAGTGTAACACACCGGGTATATATATATATATACACACACAGTATATCATGTCAGTGTACACACCGGCTATAATAATATATCACACAGTATATCATGTCAGTGTACACACCGGGTATATATATATAAAATACACAAGAAGGGCAGCACTCAACCTTAACTACGCTTTCAGTGCGGGTGCATCTCAAGACAGTATAATATAACAAACCAAGAAGAGAGCACTCCAAACAACATGTACAACAGTACAAAAGAAACCACAACAGCAGCTAAATTCATTTAAAAACAGGAGATTTAACCAGGTTTAACCCTTTAAACGCCTACAAACAATTCTTATTCCCTTCAAATGCACTATAGATCTTAACCCTTTGATGTTGAGCTGTGTTGAAAATGGTGGAAGTTTAGTTTGCAATAGATGGCCATGGATTGCGTAAGCCTGCCAACAGCAACAATGTATCCACCCTTGGCAGGTCCTATCATACTAACCTAATGACTGCTCTTATGGGATAAACTTACTTATTGAGGACCCAGTCCTTTCTGAAGCTCCCTGCAGATCAAGGTTAAATAGAACCTGGGGGTGGAGCACCTGTGACAGGGAGGGGTGCTTGCCCAAGGGTTGTCAGCCCTTTTCATACAAAATACACAAGAAGGGCAGCACTCAACCTTAACTACGCTTTCAGTGCGGGTGCATCTCAAGACAGTATAATATAACAAACCAAGAAGAGAGCACTCCAAACAACATGTACAAACAGTACAAAAGAAACCACAACAGCAGCTAAATTCATTTAAAAACAGGAGATTTAACCAGGTTTAACCCTTTAAACGCCTACAAACAATTCTTATTCCCTTCAAATGCACTATAGATCTTAACCCTTTGATGTTGAGCTGTGTTGAAAATGGTGGAAGTTTAGTTTGCAATAGATGGCCATGGATTGCGTAAGCCTGCCAACAGCAACAATGTATTCCACCCTTGGCAGGTCCTATCATACTAACCTAATGACTGCTCTTATGGGATAAACTTACTTATTGAGGACCCAGTCCTTTCTGAAGCTCCCTGCAGATCAAGGTTAAATAGAACCTGGGGGTGGAGCACCTGTGACAGGGAGGGGTGCTTGCCCAAGGGTTGTCAGCCCTTTTCATACAAAATACACAAGAAGGGCAGCACTCAACCTTAACTACGCTTTCAGTGCGGGTGCATCTCAAGACAGTATAATACAACAAACCAAGAAGAGAGCACTCCAAACAACATGTACAAACAGTACAAAAGAAACCACAACAGCAGCTAAATTCATTTAAAAACAGGAGATTTAACCAGGTTTAACCCTTTAAATGCCTACAAACAATTCTTATTCCCTTCAAATGCACTATAGATCTTAACCCTTTGATGTTGAGCTGTGTTGAAAATGGTGGAAGTTTAGTTTGCAATAGATGGCCATGGATTGCGTAAGCCTGCCAACAGCGACAATGTATTCCACCCTTGGCAGGTCCTATCATACTAACCTAATGACTGCTCTTATGGGATAAACTTACTTATTGAGGACCCAGTCCTTTCTGAAGCTCCCTGCAGATCAAGGTTAAATAGAACCTGGGGGTGGAGCACCTGTGACAGGGAGGGGTGCTTGCCCAAGGGTTGTCAGCCCTTTTCATACAAAATACACAAGAAGGGCAGCACTCAACCTTAACTACGCTTTCAGTGCGGGTGCATCTCAAGACAGTATAATATAACAAACCAAGAAGAGAGCACTCCAAACAACATGTACAAACAGTACAAAAGAAACCACAACAGCAGCTAAATTCATTTAAAAACAGGAGATTTAACCAGGTTTAACCCTTTAAACGCCTACAAACAATTCTTATTCCCTTCAAATGCACTATAGATCTTAACCCTTTGATGTTGAGCTGT
>CM019071.1:38218103-38228103 GCA_009667805.1 Leptobrachium leishanense | reverse complement strand
GTGTATACACAGAGAGGGGGTAATATTACAGGGGAGGGGGTGTATACACAGAGAGGGGGTAATATGGGGGAGGGGTGTATACACAGAGAGGGGGTAATATTACGGGGAGGGGGTGTATACACAGAGGGGGTAATATTACAGGGGGAGGGGGTGTATACACAGGGCGTAATATTACAGGGGGAGGGGGTGTATACACAGAGAGGGGGCAATATTACAGGGGGAGGGGGTGTATACCGCGGCACTCAAAGCTTCTCTGGCTGCCCCATAACATGACGGATAGGGCGGGGGCAGGGAGTCAATCTCCTCCGGATGTTCTACCAACAGCGTTTTTCCATATTCACCATTATTTTTATTATTCGGGGGTACCTGTTTCTTGTTTTGTCCCGCCATCATTATAAAATGACTTTTATCCTCCACACAATACCTCCATATATCTATATACGGGTACTGTTCAGGATGACCACATCTCCCGGTTATCTGGGAGTGCACTATCTGTATTAACTCCGGGTCCATAGACCCCTGTTCTGGCCATTCTGGGACCAACAGTGGCCACACCATTGTACACAATAATTTCAATTTCTCTTTACTCAAATCCACACCATAATCATGTGTTGCATACAACACTTCAAAATTCCGCACCATATACTCCAAGGGCATCTCACCCTTCTTAGCCTTCTTGGGTTTGGACGACCCGTTACCCATTATTACTCTTAAGAGCGGTAACTTTTTCACAATGCAGACATTACTCTCAGCAAAAACACCTGAAATTTACTGTATGGTACTTCAGTCAACAATTCATATATATCGTATTCGCTTCCTCTGTCAGTAGCCGACTGCAGTCGCCTGAGCTGAAAACGTACTTTAGGAGTCCACTCTCAGATTTGCTTCCTTGCGAGGCAAGTAGGCGCACAATCACTCACAACACTCTCAGCAGCATTCACAGCACAACTGTACCAGATACATCCAGCACAAAACAATACATAAACAATTCTACTAGCTGAGGGCACGCCGTCCCTCCTCTTGGCTCCTTATACCCAGTTAATTTATCTCTAACTCTTGTCTGTTTGTGACTGTGCACCCCGTTCTATAACAACACTCCCGTCTGCAATTCCAATTTGCCTATGGCAATCTACCCACTCGGCACCACTCCCGCTGCAGCTACCGCTGGCCCCAATTGGCCCCCTTCACTACACGACGTACACACTAGCACTGACTCAGGGCTCTCAGCCCAGTCACAGAAATCCCTCCTCCTTTCCTTGTCCACGTGCAGAAGCTTTAATTTACAAACACTGACTATGACTATGCAACTCCACGTGGCTACCCTCTCCCTCTCATACAGAACTACCCTTTGGTTAACATCCGATCCCCCGGGTTCAGACACGAGCTAGCCACTCTGGCTCCTTTGCTTGTCCGTGCTGTCGGTGGCGGGTTCGGTATGTCAACGAGACCGTGGCCGCGGGTCTCCTTATCCAACTATGGTCAGACGTTCCCCTTATACCGGTATCTCCAATACACATACAAACACAGAAGACACTTTAGCTATCGCCGTGCTACTCGCTGTTTCCTCAAACTTGGGGTGTCCCAGCTTCCCGGGCCGGGGGTCCGTTTGGGACGAGACGAGGTCCACTGAACAGGAAATCCTGCTTGGCGCCTGCAGATGTCAACTCACCTTCAAAGGACGCCCAACCGGCGGGATCACTCGCACCTGCAGTCAACCGCTACAGTGTCCAGCAGTCATTGCCGTGCCGGCAAAGGCCCGAATCCCGGCTCACGAGCCCCCAGAAATGTAACCGGAATCCACTTGGTTCACTCGGGACGAGGCCGGGCCGACACGAACAAGGATTGTCTGAACACGAGTCTCTTCAGGAAAGGCAAACTTTATTGTGATATCACAGATGCTCAGACAAGATTGAATCGCAAAGACTGAGCCCCGAATCCCCAGTGACATGAGGTTTTTGTCACGGTTCCCGGATCCCACCACGCAGTACTTAACCCCCAACACTCCACAAAACCCAGAAGCTACCAACAGTGTAGCTGTGAATGATCCCTATCTGTCTGGTCCTTAGAATTGGCCAGGTAAACTAGCTAGACAGAAAAGGGTTAACAATACGGAGAGGAGTCAGCCAAGCCAGAATCAGGAATACAGAGTTCAGAATGGTCAAATGGAATAGCCGGGTCGGTATCAGAGCAGTAGCGTAGTACAAGTAAATAGTCTAGGGCAACAGAAGGCAGAATGGTCAGAACACAAGCAGAGGTCAATAACAGGTTAAATCAATATAGCAGTCAGGTACAAGGAGCTCAGGTATGGATAACCACAATCTGGCAACTTCTGAAACTATACTGAGGGTTTTTAAAAGACCTTCACCAGACCACGCCCCCACACTCAAGCTACACCTCATGCAATCACCTCCCTGCCTGTCTCCATTTAAACCGGGCAGTGGTCAGCGAGCAGCATCAGACTTGCTGTCCTCAAGCACACAGGTAGGGCTGGAAGCCCCCAACGTTACAGTACCCCCTCTCCACGGGAGGCCACCGGACGACCAACAGGACGAGCGGCAATACGACCACCAGGGCGATCGGGGTGCGAGGCATGGAACGCCCTGACCAACCTAGAGGCAGACATGTCGGAAGCTGGAATCCAGGACCGGTCTTCCGGGCCATAGCCCACCCAATCGACCAAGTACTGCAGAACACCCCTGCACAGCCTAGAATCCAAAACCCTCCTAACCTCATACTCCGATTCACCATCAACCTGAACAGGTGAGGAGGAGAGGAACGACCCGCGTGTACCTGTTACACAACAAAGGTTTCAGTAGGGAGGTGTGAAAGACGTTGTGCAAGCGAAGATGTTTAGGAAGGGCAAGAGCATAAGCCACAGGGTTAACGCGGCGAATGATCTTATATGGACCAATAAACCGAGGTGCCATTTTCATAGAAGGCACCCGTAACTTCACGTTCCTAGTGGACAACCAAACTCTATCCCCACGTTATAGGGGAGCTTGTAACCTATGCCTGTCAGCCTTGCGTTTCTGGACAGCAACATTGCGCTCCATATTTACACGAATCTGTCTCCAAATCTCTTGTAGTTGAGTGAGATGGTCATCGAGAGCCGGGATGGCCTGTTCATTAAATTGAAGCGGTAGAGCCGGAGGGAAAAAAACCATAGATAGCAGAAAAAGGAGAGTGGCCAGTGGTCTCATTAACAGCGTTATTACGTGCATACTCAGCCCAGGGCAACAACTCGACCAATTTGTCTTGTTGTTGTGTGGTAAAGCAACGTATGTACTGCTCGAGACCCTGATTTGCCCTCTCTGCTGCCCCATTGGTTTGTGGATGGTATGCTGAAGAGAGGCCAATCGCACCCCCATCTCCGCACAGAAAACCCTCCAGAAACGAGAGACGAACTGAGCTCCTCTGTCAGAGTCTATTTCAGACGGAACCCCATGTATTCGTACAATCTCTCTAGCAAAGACACCGCCAGTTCTTTGGCTGTAGGAAGATTAGGTAAAGGGACAAAATGAGCCATTTTGGAGAAGCGGTCTACAACTGTCAGAACCACAGTATGACCTTTGGACTTCGGCAAGTCCACAATAAAATCCATAGATAGATGAGACCAAGGCCTCTTAGGCGTGGGTAAAGGCTGCAATAGACCGACAGGCAAGTTTTACTGGTTTTGCTTCTGGCACAGATTTGACAAGCCAAAACAAACAGGCGTACGTCCTGTCGCATGGTGGGCCACCAGAACTGTCTGGAGATACTGGTAAGAGTCTTAGTAATACCAGGATGACCTGCTGGTTTAGAATCATGAAACATTATGAGTAATTCTTGTCTTCCTTTTCAGGTACAAACAACAAATCTGGAGGCTTGTCAGGTGGAGCCCCCACTTGAGCTGCCTGGAGGCGTTCCAGGAAAGCGAGGAGACAGACAAGACTGTGGAAGCCACAATACGTTCAGGAGGAACTATAGGATTGTGGTCTTGTGTATTTAGATTCATATGGGTCATATTGACGAGATAAGGCATCAGCCTTTACATTGCGGTCACCTGGTCTGTAAGTCAATACAAAATTAAACCGAGACAGTAGCAATGACCACCTGGCCTGTCTCGAGTTCAAACGTTTAGCATCCCCGATGTACGTAAGGTTCTTATGATCAGTGATTATCAATAAAGGATCAAGAGTACCTTCCAACAAATGTCTCCACTCTGACAGGGCAGACACAATAGCAAGCAATTCTCTGTTGCCAATATCATAATTGCGTTCTGCTGGTGATAATTTTCTTGAAAAGAACCCACAAGGATGTAGTGGTTTCCCCTGGAGATTCTCTTTGAGACAGGACAGCCCCAATGCCTATCTCAGAAGCATCAACCTCAAGAATAAACGGAATCCTGGGATCAGGATGCCGTAACACGGGAGCGGAAGTAAAAGCCTGTTTGAGGGCTTCGAATGCTTGTTTAGATTGAGAAGACCAGATCTGGTACTTCAGACCTTTACGTGTCATATTAATGATAGGAGAGGCTATAGCGGAATAATTCTTGATAAATCTCCTATAATAGTTAGAAAACCCCAGAAACCTCTGTATGGCTTTGAGACCTTGAGGAAGAGGCCATTCTGAGATGGCCGTGAGTTTAGAAGGATCCATCTCAAAACCCTCTGGAGTGATAATGTACCCAAGGAATTTCACAGTAGTAATGTCGAATAAACACTTCTCTAGTTTGCAATAAAGACCATTGTCCAGTAATTTAGCTAATACCTGTCTGACATGTGCATGGTGGGTTTTCAGATCGGGAGAGTAAATCAATATATCGTCTAGGTATACTATAACAAAGGTTTGCAAGAAATCTCTGAGCACATATCATTAATAAAATCCTGGAATACCGCTGGAGCATTACAAAGACCAAAAGGCATGACCAAGTATTCATAATGCCACTCCTGGTGTTAAATGCTGTTCTCCACTCATGCCCCTCTTTTATGCGTATCAAATTGTAAGCTCCTCTTAAATCAAGTTTAGTGTACACTGCTGAACCCCTTAACCTGTCGAACAGTTCCGATATGAGAGGGATAGGGTACACGTTCTTAATGGTGATCTTGTTAAGCCCCTATAATCAATACACGGGCGTAAATCTCCCTCTTTTTTTCGACACAAAAAGAATCCAGCCCCTGCTGGAGAAGAGGAACGTCGGATAAAACCTCTCTCCAAGTTCTCCTTGATGTACTCCTCCATAATTTGGTTCTCCTTTATGGAAAGAGGATATACTTTGCCTCGAGGAGGCATGGTACCCGGATGAATATCAATAGCACAATCATATGGTCTATGTGGAGGTAGTTTCTCTGCCTCTCTTTTATCAAATACAGCCCTGAGGTCTGCATATTGTTCAGGAACTTCAGTAGACAATGGAGGGGCTGTGGGTGTGTTCAGGGCACCGACATGCTGAATGGGTATTAAACAAGTCCGAAAACATGCAGAACTCCAAGACAGTATCTCTCCTTTAACCCAATCAATAACGGGATTGTGTTCCACCAACCAGGGGAAACCAAGTACAACAGGATTGGAAGGTGAGTGGATAACTTGGAATATGATCTTTTCTTTATGCAAGAGACCAGTAGTAAGAACTACTGTAACCGTATCATGAGTAATCCTAGGGCAGGATAACGGCCTGCCATCTATGGCTTCAACGGCTAAGGGTGTCTCTCTTACAACCAGAGGTAGAGAAATGGAAGAAGCGTAGTTAACATCAATAAAGTTACCAGCAGCCCCAGAATCCACAAAAGCGGTATTATGTGTGGTCTTGGTCTCCCAAGCCAAGGATACTGGTAACATAAGTTTAGTGTCTTTGATAGGAGACATGCATGTCACACCCAAGGCCTGTCTCCTCAGCTGCCTTAGGTGCGGTAGTTTTCCGGCTTATCATGCATCTTAGGGCGAGTAGGACATTGAAATCGTACATGTCCCTCCAAACCACAATACAGGCACAATCCCTCACGAAAACGCCTTGTTCTCTCTCTCCTCTGTAAGCCTAGTACGGCCTAGTTGCATAGGCTCTGAGGGGGGTGATAACTCTCTGGGTGGTGCTTGAAAGACAGGGGCCAACCTAGGTAACGGTCTCTTGGATCTCTCTCTTGGAGTCCTTCTATCCCTTATCTGATTATCCAGATCTATACAGTAATCAATGAGTTCACACAATACCTCAGGTAGTTTACGTGGAGCCAATTCATGCATCAACGACTCTGATAACCCCTCCATAAAAGCCAGAACCAGTGTCTCATTTGTCCAGTTCACATCAGAAATTAAGGTTTTAAATTCTATGGCATAATCAGACACAGTTCTGTTCCCTTGACGTATGCGGAACAAGGATTTGCCGGCTATCGTGGCCTTTCTGGTAGGATTAAATACGTTGTAACTCGGCTATGAATTCTTTATAATCCTGTACAATAGGTCTCTCTGCTCCCATAAAGGAGTCGCCCATGTCAACGCTCTGCCAGACAGATGGTTAATAATAAACCCCACTTTGGCAATGTCAGAAAAAAACATTTGTGGATTTAATTTAAAATGGATATCCACATGGACCAAAAATCCCCGGCACTCAGAGGGAGTACCGTCAAACCTCATAGGAACGGTCATGTGTACCTGGGATGTCTGAACGACAGGGGCACAGGTATAGCAGGCGGGGTGCAACCCCAACTGGTTCCAGGTGTGCAGTACGATTCAGGATAGTTTGTAAGGCAATGGCAAACTGATCCATCCTATGATCCTGCTCATCCTGTCTGGATACAAAGGTAGCCAAGTGCTGTGTTAAATCTGCGGGATCCATATTGGCCAGATCGTAATGTCACGGTTCCGGATCCCACCACGCAGTACTTAACCCCCAAACACTCCACAAAACCCAGAAGCTACCAACAGTGTAGCTGTGAATGATCCCTATCTGTCTGGTCCTTAGAATTGGCCAGGTAAACTAGCTAGACAGAAAAGGGTTAACAATACGGAGAGGAGTCAGCCGAGCCAGAATCAGGAATACAGAGTTCAGAATGGTCAAATGGAATAGCCGGGTCGGTAATCAGAGCAGTAGCGTAGTACAAGTAAATAGTCTAGGGCAACAGAAGGCAGAATGGTCAGAACACAAGCAGAGGTCAATAACAGGTTAAATCAATATAGCAGTCAGGTACAAGGAGCTCAGGTATGGATAACCACAATCTGGCAACTTCTGAAACTATACTGAGGGTTTTTAAAGACCTTCACCAGACCACGCCCCCCACTCAAGCCACACCTCATGCAATCACCTCCCTGCCTGTCTCCATTTAAACCGGCAGTGGTCAGCGAGCAGCATCAGACTTGCTGTCCTCAAGCACACAGGTAGGGCTGGAAGCCCCCACGTTACAGTGTTATACCGAATACATAATTAGGTACATCCCAATTAGCCCACCTCCCAGTGACACATCCCAACCCACGTGGGTCAGTACCTCCTTGGTTAATTACAAAGACATTCACATACATTGGTCATAAATTGGCAAGCTTCATGTTAGTTTGACAGAAAATGATTTGCTACTACGCTGGATCCTGCCTATGCCCACCTCCCTTTGGGCTTGTTTTTTGTTTGCTTTAGATAAGGTCTGGTCTGCTTTCACACTCTTCTTTGTTTCAGCTACAGGCCCCTGTAACCTTGATGTATCCATCCCATCCTGTCTCTTCATGCCAGGAACGGCCCGGATCTTCCTTAATTTAATTGCTTCTCTGCTAATCTAACACATTCCTAAAACTCTTTGTAAACTTCATTCTAATTCCAACTAAAATCTACCTAGTTATATTCAAGTAAACCAATATTCTGAACAAGATGGCCGCCTGGCTCATAATGGCGACCATCTCCTGGCCTGAATCTCCTTCAATGGGGAGGGGGTGTATACACAGAGAGGGGTAATATTACAGGGGAGGGGTGTATCACATAGAGGGGGGTAATATTACAGGGGAGGGTGTATACAGAGAGGGGGTAATATTACAGGGGAGGGGTGTATACACATAGAGGGGTAATATTACAGGGGAGGGGTGTATACACAGAGGGGGTAAATATTACAGGGAGAGGGGGTGTATGCACAGAGGGGGTAATATTACAGGGGGAGGGGTGTAATACACAGGGGTATATTTACAGGGGAGGGGGCGTATACACAGAGGGGGTTATATTACAGGGGGAGGGGTGTATACACAGAGAGGGGGTAATATTACAGGGGAGGGGGTGTATACACAGAGAGGGGGTAAAAATTACAGGGGAGGGGTGTGATACACAGAGAGGGGGTAATATTACAGGGGAGGGGTGTATCCAGAGAGGGGTAATATTACAGGGGGAGGGGCGTGTATACCACAGAGAGGGGTAATATTACAGGGGGAGGGGGTGTATACACAGAGAGGGTAATATTACAGGGGAGGGTGTATACACAGAGAGGGGTAAATATTACAGGGGGAGGGGGTGTATACACAGAGAGGGGGTAATATTACAGGGGAGGGGGTGTATACACAGAGAGGGGTAATATTACAGGGGGAGGGGGTGTATACACAGAGAGGGGGTAATATTACAGGGAGGGGTGTGTATACACAGAGAGGGGGTAATATTATCAGGGGGAGGGGGTGTATACACAGAGAGGGGGTATATTACAGGGGGAGGGGTGTATACACAGAGAGGGGTAATATTACAGGGGAGGGGGTGTATATACACAGAGAGGGGGTAATATTCAGGGGAGGGGGTGTATACACAGAGAGGGGGTAATATACAGGGGAGGGTGTATACAAGAGAGGGGGTAATATTACAGGGGAGGGGTGTATACACAGAGAGGGGGTAATATTACAGGGGAGGGGGTGTATACACAGAGAGGGGGTAATATTACAGGGGAGGGGTGTATACACAGAGAGGGTGTAATATGTTTTTTTGGCTGCAGTTCGGCGTCTTCGACGGGCTGATCGGCGACTTGGAATTGCTGAATCACACCAAACTAAAGAAGCATTTCGGTGCTGTTCGAATAGTTTCTGTAACCCACACTCTAATCTCATTTATCTGACTGTGGGTTTGCAGATTCCACCCTCTAATTAGGTTGAGTCAGACGAGCGCAGTTTATCACGTCCGTGTTTGCCACACATTTGTACGTCCGTGGCAGCATATAGCATTTCCTTCCAATGGAGCCGCCACACGCGAAGTACGTCCGCACGGAAGTGCGTATGCATGCGGGCGCGGTAAACGGACGCAGGTTAGGCAAGAACGTAAAACTGCTAGAAACGGACGTGCGGAGTGCGCCACATCCGCAACGTCCGTTGTAGCTTTGTGTATGAGTGATGAAAAGAGGTCAGACGGACTGCACTTACACGCCCCGCATTTACACGCCCCGCATTTATACGCCCCGGCACTTACACGTCCAGCATTTTTGACGGACAGAATGTTTTTTTCATTGTAATTTATTTTCCCTGCTACATCCGTCAAAAAATACGTCAGTGAAAACAACGGACTGTGTGGCCACTACCTTGTTGTCAGTCAGTAAGTACGTCCGTTACAAAATTCGCTCATCTGACCCTTGCTTAAGGGTTCGTTGAAAAAGTCGTTAACCTGGGGGGTTCATCCCGTTTTCCAGCCAATGTTAGGAATGAATATATAATATATTATCAGGGAGAATGCAGCATCTATTCATCTATTATATAAAGTATTTTCAAGAAGGATACATTGAAATGTTATAGAAACACAATGTAATAAAATGCAAAATATAAAACAAACATATACAGATTAACCCAGAAAATAAATATGTAGCAAATATAGTCACTGTGTTACATGTTTACAGGCGCATTCTGTATATAGTCACTGTGTTACATGTTTACAGGTGCATTCTGTATATAGTCACTGTGTTACATGTTTACAGGCGCATTCTGTATATAGTCACTGTGTTACATGTTTACAGGCGCATTCTGTATATAGTCACTGTGTTACATGTTTACAGGCGCATTCTGTATATAGTCACTGTGTTACATGTTTACA
>CM019071.1:37395474-37510254 GCA_009667805.1 Leptobrachium leishanense | reverse complement strand
CGGTCGGGGCCCCGCGCCGCCGCTTCCTGATTTTGTGCAGTTTCTGCTCTTTCAGTTTTGGTAGCGAAGGCAGGAAAACCCAAATCTGGTGTAAGGCGGCAGAAAGTACCACAAGGCGGCAATAACCACCAGAAAAGTCATGCTTGTGGGCTACTATAATAACACGGGCTATTATAATCACACGGGGCTACTATAATAACACGGGCTACTATAATAACACAGGGGCTACTATAATAACACGGGCTACTATAATCACACGGGGCTACTATAATAACACGGGCTATTATAATCACACAGGGGCTACTATAATAACACGGGCTATTATAATCACACGGGGCTACTATAATAACACGTGCTATTATAATCACACAGGGGCTACTATAATAACACGGGCTATTATAATCACACAGGGGCTACTATAATACACGCGGATTATAATCACACGGCGCGGCTACTATAATAACACGGCCGCTATTATAATCACACAGGGGCACTATAATAACACGGCTATTATAATCACACGGGGCTACTATAATAAGCACAGGGGCTATTATAATCACACAGGGGCTACTATAATAACACGGGCTATTATAATCACACGGGGCTACTATAATAACACAGGGGCTACTATAATAACACAGGGGCTATTATAATCACACAGGGGCTACTATAATAACACAGGGGCTATTATAATCCCACAGGGGCTACTATAATCACACAGGGGCTATTATAATAACACAGGGGCTACTATAATAACACAGGGGCTACTATAATAACACAGGGGCTACTATAATCCCACAGGGGCTATTATAATCACACAGGGGCTACTATAATAACACAGGGGTGTAACAGATCTCTGTGCCAGGACAGGGTCACATCTGACAAATGCCGCTTCCTCGCTGGACACCCAGTTTCTCCTCGTGACTCTCACACCTTTCTCTAGTACCTCAGCCACAGTTTAAGGTCCGGTGCATGTAGTAATAATAACACAGGAGCTATTGTATTAACACATGGGCTATTATAATCACATAGAGGCTACTATAATGACACAGGGGCTATTATAATGACACAGGGGCTATTATATTAACACAGGGGCTATTGTATTATCACAGGGCCTATTATAATGACACAGGGGCTATTATATTAACACAGGGGCTATTGTATTAACACAGGGGCTATTATATTAACACAGGGGCTATTGTATTATCACAGGGCCTATTATAATGACACAGGGGCTATTATATTATCACAGGGCCTATTATAATGACACAGGGGCTATTATATTAACACAGGGGCTATTATATTAACACAGGGGCTATTATAATCACATAGAGGCTTCTATAATAACACAGGGGCTATTATAATCACACAGAGGCTATTATAACACAGGGGCTATTATAATCACATAGAGGCTTCTATTATAACACAGGGGCTATTATAATCACATAGAGGCTTCTATAATAACACAGGGGCTATTATAATCACACAGAGGCTATTATAACACAGGGGCTATTATAATCACATATAGGCTTCTATAATAACACAGGGGCTATTATAATCACATAGAGGCTTCTATAATAACACAGGGGCTATTATAATCACATAGAGGCTTCTATAATAACACAGGGGCTATTATAATCACACAGGGGCTATTATAACACAGGGGCTATTATAATCACATAGAGGCTTCTATTATAACACAGGGGCTATTATAATCACACAGGGGCTATTATAATCACACAGGGGCTAGACAGTCACTGTCTGGCAAGAAATTATACATTTAAATCAGCCGGGCTAATATGAAAAAGTAGCCCATAATAATTCCAGATGCGCAGCTACCAAAAGCTGCGTTCGGCTGGTTCAGATGAACCGGCGACCACAGAAATACTTTGCACTGTGTGCCGTGCGTCTGATGGTTGCAGGAGATGGCAAACAGACCCAAAATCTCCCATTTAACTGCTGGGCCATAGTCTGTAGGCAGGAGGCAAGCCCACAGCCCCTATTATAATCACACAGGGGCTATTATAATCACACAGGGGCTATTATATTAACACAGGGGCTATTATAATCACACGGGGGCTACTATAATAACACAGGGGCTATTATAATCACACAGGGGCTATTATATTAGCACAGGGGCTATTATAATCACATAGAGGCTACTATAATAACACAGGGGCTATTATAATCACATAGAGGCTACTATAATAACAGGGGCTATTATAATCACACATGGGCTATTATATTAACACAGGGGCTATTGTATTAACACAAGGGCTATTATAATGACACAGGGGCTATTATATTAACACAGGGGCTATTGTATTAACACAGGGGCTATTATATTAACACATGGGCTATTATATTAACACAGGGACTATTGTATTAACACAGGGGCTATTATGTTAACACAGGGGCTATTATAATCACACAGGGGCTATTATATTAACACAGGGGCTATTGTATTAACACAGGGGCTATTATATTAACACATGGGCTATTATGTTAACACAGGGGCTATTGTATTAACACAGGGGCTATTATAATCACACAGGGGCTATTATATTAACACAGGGGCTATTGTATTAACACAGGGGCTATTATATTAACACATGGGCTATTATAATCACACAGGGGCTATTATATTAACACAGGGGCTATTATATTAACACGGGGCTATTATATTAACACATGGGCTATTATAATTACACAGGGGCTATTATATTAACACAGGGGCTATTATATTAACACAGGGGCTATTGTATTAACACAGGGGCTATTATATTAACACAGGGGCTATTATATTAACACGGGGCTATTATATTAACACATGGGCTATTATAATTACACAGGGGCTATTATATTAACACATGGGCTATTATGTTAACACAGGGGCTATTGTATTAACACAGGGGCTATTATAATCACACAGGGGCTATTATATTAACACAGGGGCTATTGTATTAACACAGGGGCTATTATATTAACACATGGGCTATTATAATCACACAGGGGCTATTATATTAACACAGGGGCTATTATATTAACACGGGCTATTATATTAACACGGGCTATTATATTAACACAGGGGCTATTGTAATCACACGGGGGCTACTATAATAACACAGGGGCTATTATAATCACACAGGGGCTATTATAATCACATGGGCTATTGTAATTACACAGGGACTACTATAATAACACAGGGGCTACTATAATCACACAGGGGCTACTATAATGATACAGTGGCTAGTATAATGACACATGGGCTAATATAATAACAAAGGGGCTAGTATATTGATAAAGGGGTAGTATAACCAGAGGAAGGGGTGAGGGCCAGGTGGGGTGTCTCTATGATACGTGTATATACTGAGTGAGCTCCTCTCCTGCGTTTGGCAGCGATACTGAAAGAGCCCCTCTCCTGTCTATGGTGGTGATACGATGTCGTCCTAAATATTCATTTCTTTATGTTTTCACAGAAAATCCCGCTCAGAATTTTCCAACCAGACCCTGAGCAGTAATGGAGTGTTCATCACGGTTAAGGGGCGTCCACGGAGGAGCCGCAGGAGAATGACTTGTCCCTCCCCGGCCGAGATCAATAAAGCTATGGTGGCTGTGACGCTCGAGCCGCTGGGGAAGGGCTGCACCCTGGAGGAATTGCTGGAAAAATGCATTCAGTCATTCGGTAATGACAAGCTTTATTAACACATGTCCATTGCATGTCCTGTTATAACGAAACATAATAACCTTAAATAAATAATCAACACGACGGCAGAATTGTTGTTGGATAGAATAGGCCGTAGCTTTATTAAAGGGTATAAGGAGGCAACCGACCTCAAACCATCATCAAAAACTTTATTAACAATCCATATTGAAACAACACTTCAAGCCCAATCCACCCCCGATTAGCCAGATTGAGTAACCAATGTCTCTGTCCACCCCAAAGGGGCGACCTTAACCCTTATTAAACAACTACGGCATCAAGAAATAGGGAGGGAGGGTGAGACGCTGGTGCAGAGTAAAATCCTCTTGTCTGCCGGCTGCGCTGACTAACCCTAACGCTGCTATAATTTATATCTTGGTCTCGTGCTTCCAACCAATCAGCTGTTTGGATTTTCCCGCCGCTCAGCTGTACCTCACGCTGCTGAACAACTGATAACCAATCAGCTGCTTGGATTTTCCCGCCGCTCAGCTGTACCTCACGCTGCTGAACAACTGATAACCAATCAGCTGTTTGGATTTTCCCGCCGCTCAGCTGTACCTCACGCTGCTGAACAACTGATAACCAATCAGCTGCTTGAATTTTCCCGCCGCTCACCTGTACCTCACGCTGCTGAACAACTGATAACCAATCAGCTGTTTGGATTTTCCCGCCGCTCAGCTGTACCTCACGCTGCTGAACAACTGATAACCAATCAGCTGCTTGAATTTTCCCGCCGCTCAGCTGTACCTCACGCTGCTGAACAGCTGACAACCAATCAGCTGTTCACAAATTCCCGCTTCAAAAAACGCTTGACATTTGCGTTGATTATTGAAAACCAGACTAACATGTTAGGGCAGAGATTCAATCAGAGCTAATCTCAAGCAACATAGACCTGATGAATTTTCTATGTCTTTATTTTCATATTACAGCCGATGCAGGATTTTTAAATATTTTCAAGTTGTACGTCTACGTGAAAGAATGAAGCGTGTCACATGCGCAGCGTTATAATCAGAGCTATTTACTGGGCCTGTGTGACAAAGCCAGGTCATACTCATGTTTCTCTGTCACACTTTTTTATTTCTTTTTAAGGTAAATATAGCCATGTAGTATGGCACGTTCACACATTAATACCTCAAACCAGGGATGTCCAAACTCCGGCCCCCCAGATGTCCCTGAACTACAACTCCCATGCTTCTCCATCCATCTAATGCAGTCAGAGATTTCTGGGAGTTGTAGTTCAGGAACATCTGAGGGGCCAGAGTTTGGACATCCCTGCCTTAAATAATAACAGGTTCTGTAACCGGAATCAGACGGGTTCACTCAGGACGAGGCCGGACCGGACATGAGCAAGGATTGTCTGAACACGAGTCTCTTCAGGAAAGGCAAACTTTATTGTGATATCACAACAGATGCTCAAACAAGATTCAATCGCAAAGAATGAGCCCCGAGTCCCTCGTGACATCCAATCTTATACCCCAAATACATAATTAGGTACATCCCAATTAGCCCACCTCCCGATGACACTCTCCCACCCCACGTGGGTTAATACCTCCCTTTGGCTAATACAAAGACATTCCATTAAATTGGCTGTAAATTGGCAAACTTCATGTTAGTTTCAGTGAATCATAATTAGTTGCTCTCACTGTTCCGGGCTGCGCCCCCCTCCCTAGAGCCTACAATTACTTGTTACAGATGGCACCTGGTCTGATCTCTATACTCCTTTGTCTTTCTGCGGGCCCCAACGACCTTGGAGTATCTACTTCGCTTTTCTCCTCCGTGCCAGGAACAGCAGAGATCTTTCATAGGGCTTTAATTGCTTTTTCTGCTAATCTAAACACATTCCTAAATTTCTACGTATACCTCATTCTAGTTTCAGCTACAAACTTGCCTAGTTATTTTCAAACGAACCAATATTCTGAACAAGATGGTCGCCTGGCTTATAATGGCGGACATCTTCCAGCCTATTTCCACTACATTCCCCCCTTGGCTCAAGCCTCAGGCTCTTCTCCTGAGACTTGTAGCCATTACACCTCACTATTTTTATTCTCGAGTTCCTCATACTTTGGGGGGGCCTATTTTCGTTGGGAACATACCTTGTGGGATAATCAGTGGTATCTTTTGTGTCTGTGTGGGTGTCAGTGCCTTCTTGCATAGTGGCAACATTCATAATACATCTCACACAATCAATTCAGAACTGCGCTGATCTGTTCCAGTGCCATGTTGTGTATCATTTGCACCTTTCGTATCTCTCGTACTTCCAGATTCAACAACTAAATATCCTAACTAGTCTTATTCAAAATCTCATCCATCAAACTGGCATAACTGTTCATTCTTGCCATCAACTCTCTTCCCCATCCAGTCCATGCTGGAAGCCATGCCCATATTCGATCCGCTTTCTTGAATAGCTCTCTCTTCTGTCTTTCAAACACCAGTGGATTCCTAGGGTGAAGTATTGTGTCTGAATTAGTGTCTTCTCCCCTCACCCTCTGGATTGGGATCAATTAAGCCAAATAACATTCCCGTTACTGTAGGTGGTACCCATGTGTAACACACTCTTTCACAGCACACCTGGTACCCTCCTTTCACTATAATTGGTGACAAATATAGTGTTCCCTTTAATATCGCTATCGTAAGCTGTCTCAGTCGTTTCATCATATCCACTACATCCTGCCTTCCATTGGTCGCATTCGCAATCACCTCCTCTTGCTCGCTTGTGAGCTTTCTACATCGTATGTATAGAAAATTTGACTGCTCCTTTGTATTAAATGTGTAAATGTATGATGTCCAATAACATAACCCATCCCCGTTATTTATCTCCTTATCTGGGCCTAATTGAAAACACCACTCTGGTGGGTACACTGGTCCTGTTATGGGGTACCCGGGACTGAATACTTCTGGTTTCTCCCTGGACATATCAACTGCCTGTACTGTAACATTTTCTGATGCAAACATACTCAAATTCATTGGGACAGATGCGAATAGTATATAAATTGTCTCTGGGTGCAGTCTACTACACACCCAACATATGGTTTGCCCAGACTTTTTAGCATAGTCATATTTAAATTGCACAAGTAAATGTCCTTTTAGCTGGGTTCCAGATAGCGCCTCTTGCTTTTGTCTCCACATGGTACGGTTCTCCATCACCGGGTGTGTACCATTCCGAATTTTGCTGGTGCTTGGGCACTTGGGGCATGTTTCACGTGACAGTCCATAAATCAAATTTGCAAAATACAAAATCAGTACCAAAAATGCCCCAAATATCAAAATCCCTTGGGCAATTCTTTTCACAGTCACATAAACCCAATCCCTCCCCACCGGAATTTCAAAAACAAAAAAAACATTTCCATTTCCGGCAATTTCTGCATTGATTTACCTAACAGTACAACCTGATCATTTAGTTTAGTTTTCCCCAATGCCCGAAGGTCCCCCCTTAGTCCATTAATCAGAGGGGTAGGCCGTCCAAACATAAGTTCGTACGGACTTAGCTTCAATTGGGGGTTGGCCTGCACCTAATGTGCAATAGGACTATCGGCAGCACATCCAACCAGCCTAATAGCAAATTTTCTGCTCGTTCAACTTCGGTTTCTTTTTGTCACGTTCCCACGTTCCAACCCTGTCTCCCTGCCCTCTGTATTCCTTATGTCTGTGTTTCCCTGTGCTGCTTTCCCTGACATGCAGCTCAGGGGTTAAGTTCTTTGCTCGTTGAGCTTCTGCTGGTGATATGGGCTGATTACTCCCCTATTTAAAGCCATGGGCCCATATCACCATGCTCTTGCATCCTGGTTCACTTCAGCTACAGATTTGTTCCTGAGAGCTCCCTGTTATTCTATCCTAGTGCTTTCTCAGTGTTTCCCCCTTGTCTGAGTTCTAGGTTTCTGATTGACTTCCTGGTATTGACCCTCTGGCCTGGCTGATGGATTTTCTCTGGTGCTATATCCCCGCTTTGGCTCAAGGTATACGTTTTGGTTTTGACCCCTGGCTTATTTATTAACGACTCTTCTGGACATCCATAGCTGTTCTGTGCATATTGTATTATATGTTGTGTATCCCTGTAGACCACGGCTTTTGTATATTGAAGTCCTTCCCTGCAAGTTGTTGAGTACACTCCTTCAGGTGTCTGTGTTTTCCCCAGGACTCTGCACGGCTACAAAGGTAACCTTTTTCTATTAGTGCAGATTCGGCCACTCTAAGGACCGATCTATCAGTATAGGGCTCCTTCGGTATAGCCGTGCAGAGGTCCCCAGTGTCTCCTGTGGTTTATTCACATGTCCTAGATCATTGTGTCACGCATCTCTGCATATAGCGGCTTTTCCTCATACCTGGGCCCTACTTGGCGCATGCCGGGTACCGCCATAGTGGCTGCACGTGACACTTTTGTATCTTCTGTCTTCTCCATACTCCCCCATTAATTTTACGCCGAAGAATTTCAGCATCATTTTGTATACTCTGCGGAGTCTTTGTTGAACTTCTGAGGTGTTAATCATAAAACATGTCTCTTGAGGGTTCAGAGGAGTGGAGTAGAAATTTCGGCCTTGGGACTGAGTTGGTAAAAGCCATTGAATATAATAGTTCTAATAGTTCATAGTCATTGTGCCATGAATGCAAAAGAATGTCAATAAATTCGCCTCCAGATTCAAATTTTCTCCAATTCATATAAAATTCGTAGTTTGGCATGGTAGGTTGGTCCTCTTGCTTGCAGAGCAGGACTTTGGCTTGATCAATTGTCAACAATGGTTTTGCAGCAGCCTTTGCGGCCTGGTCAGCGCGCTTGTTGCCTTTCGGGATTTCATCATGACCTTTCTGGTGGCCACGACAGTGCATGATACTGACAGCACTTGGTTTCCATACAGCCTCTAGAAGGGCTGCGATTTCAGCTGCATACTTGATTTGTTGTCCTGAGGAAGTGAGCAGGCCTCTCTCCTTGTAGAGTGCACCATGTGCATGGACTGTCATGAAAGCGTACTTGGAGTCAGTGTAGATATTCACTCTTTTGCCTTCGGAGATTTCTAGAGCCCTGGTTAGGGCTGTTATTTCAGCCAGTTGTGCAGATGTATGGCCTGGTAGAGAATTTGCTTCAATAATTTCTTCTGCTGAGACGACTGCATAGCCGGAGACTTTCTTCCCATCATCCATGTAGCTGCTACCATCAGTGAACAACTGTAGATCGTATTTGTCTAGGGGTACGTCTTTCAAATCTGGCCTGCTACTGAACACTTCTTCCATGACTTGGAGGCATTCATGATCTGGATCTTCTTCACAGTCAGGCAGTAAAGTAGCAGGGTTCAAGGTAGCGATGAGGTCCAAATGAACCCGTGGATTCTCACACATCATAGCTTGGTACTTCGTCATCCGGCTGTTGCTGAACCAGTAGCTTCCTTTCACGTCGAGCAGGGCTTTGACAGCATGGGGCACCTTGACATGAAGAACTTGTCCAAGGGTCAGCTTGTCTGCTTCTGCTATCAACATTGCTGTGGCTGCCACGGCTTTCAGGCATGGGGGTAGGCCACAGGATCAAGTTGTTTGGAGAGGTAGGCCACAGGCCTTAGCCAAGAGCCGAAACTTTGAATCAGCACTCCTGTAGCTGTTTGATTGTGTTCATGCACGTACAGCTGGAAGGGCTTGCTGTGATCTGGCAGTCCCAATGCAGGGGCTTCCATTAACAGAGTCTTTAATTTCAGAAAGGCTGCTGTTTGTTCTTCTTCCCAGAGGAAGGGGTCATGCTCTCCCCCCTTGGTGGCTTGATGGAGGGGTTTAGCAATGTCTGCGAAGTTGGGGATCCACAGGCGGCAGAAGCCCGCAGCTCCCAGGAATTCACAAACTCGTCTCCTTGTCTTTGGTTGGGGTATTCGGCATACTGCTTCCTTTCTCTCAGCCCCTAGTGCACGCTTGGTACCTGGTAATTGAAAACCGAGATACTTCACAGTCTGTTTACATATTTGTGCTTTTCTTTTGGATACTCTGTAACCTGCAAGGCATAGCAGATGTAACAGGGCTTTAGTGGCAGAGAGACAGTCTTTTTCTGTGGGAGAGGCCAGTAATAAATCATCGACATACTGCAACAAAACAACTTTGTCTGGCTGAGCGTTGAAGTACAGGAGGTCCTGGCTGAGCGCGCATCCATTGTAGATACCTCCCACTGAAAAATAAAAAGGGTCTGGCTTGCCGGAACCAGATGGCTGCAAAAAAAAAAACGTCTTTTAAATCAAGCACCGTGTAATATTTTGTATCTCCGGGAATTAATCCTGGACTGGGCGGCACTCCCGTGTGCCCTCTTTCTGTACTGGCAACAATGGTGTGTTCCACGGTGACACGCAGAATTTCAATATGCCGTGGTCTTTAAATCTCTGCAAATGTGTCTGGATATTCTTCTTGGCTTTTTGTGGGATGTGATATTGTCTTAGAGCCACAGGCACTGCCCCCGGTTTTAAATCAACGTATACCGGAGGGATATTTACAGCTAGCCCGGGCGGGTTGTCCTTGGCCCACACACCAGGGATTCCCAGGAGTAGTGTGTACGGGTCCAGGTCGACCAGCGGCGTTGGTGCTGTACGCCATTCTTCTTCTCTTGGCATATTTACTGCAATTTTTGCGGGTTGGATGCACTGGCTGGCTGGGCTGTGCTGCCGTGCAGAGCTGCCACTCTCAGGCAGGTCTAATTTAGCGTGACCCCCGGGAAGAAATGTAATTTGGGCTTGCAATTTGCAAAGGATATCCCGCCCCAGGAACTGGATAGGACATTCGGGCATATACATATACACATTGTATAAACAATATTCACAGAGGTCTCTCTCCCGTAGCCAAAACGGACTCTTAATACCACATCGAAAAAAATAAAAAATAAACCGTTCCATTGTCATAAGATCACTCCAAACATTTCATCAGTAATCATCTAAAATAATCCCATAACAATAAAATAACTATCCCATCAGAAATCAAATAAAAATATATTTTTAACTGAATTATTAATCATAATTTTGCTATATTTTAACTATATAGAACATAAAAACAGTATAAAACTACTTTAATTATTTCTCAAACTGCTCTTTTAATATTAATTTCCTAACCGTTTCATATATTTCCATTGAATTTGTTAATAAATTGTATTATATTTTGATAGACAATATTGTATATTATTATATACTTATTATTGTTATAATCTGTAACAATATAAAAACCAGGACTCCCTTTTTTTTTTTATTTAATTCTAGCTCTGTGAACAAAACTAGGGTTTTTGGAATAATATCAACACAAAATATAAACATACATCTTGCACTCAACAGACTTCATACATTCTATTGTAGCACACATTAAAAATTAGCTAAACAGTAATTTTTCTTCTTCATTTCTCTTTAATTTGAATTCGCTGCACAGACACACAAAGGGTTACCTTCTCTGTCTATCAGAGAACAAAAAACCGACTCCCCCCTTCCCCCTCTACGTGCAAACAGTGTGTCAGAAAGGAGGGGGGAGGAGACAAGTACGGAGAATCTCACTACCTCTCAGCCATTCCACACTCTAAATTAATTACTTCTCACACTTTACTTTTAATTGAACAGTTTGATAGATCAATTATAAACACAATCAGACAAAAACATTCTACCATATATCATTCGATACAGCACACTATTTATTAATCACATTCTCTGACTTCACACTCACGCAGAACAGTACAGATATCACATCCGAATAATCAGTCCGAATTACATACACAAGTTATACAGCACTGTAATTTTTGTTTTTTAAAACCTTCTAGATTACCATCTGATCTATTGATCATCTCATTTTCTTCTGGCCCAGGGGGAAGTGGGGGCTCAGAGACTCCTGAAGATCATTACATAATCCACACACAGAACTTGTAAATTATCTTTATTTTACTGGTATATTAAAATACTAAATATATATATATAGACTTATTTTCACACTCATCATTATCATCATCACTGTCCTCTTGGTCTACCAATTTAAATATGCTCCCATTGGGCATTTCGATCTTTCCTGGTGGGACCTCTCTGTCTCTTCCACCCACTGCCCCCTCATTTTCCTCCGCAATTCCGCCCGGCCCAGGGGGAGAAAGCCGGCGGAGCAGTAGCAGCCGCCCGCCTTCGCAACCGTGACACACAAAACTTCTCTAGCTGCCCCATAATATGATGGATAGGGCGGGGGCAGGGAATCAATCTCCTCCGGTTGTTCTACCAACACCGGTCTCTTTTTTTTTTATTTAATTCTAGCTCTGTGAACAAAACTAGGGTTTTTGGAATAATATCAACACAAAATATAAACATACATCTTGCACTCAACAGACTTCATACATTCTATTGTAGCACACATTAAAAATTAGCTAAACATAGTAATTTTTCTTCTTCATTTCTCTTTAATTTGAATTCGCTGCACAGACACACAAAGGGTTACCTTCTCTGTCTATCAGAGAACAAAAAACCGACTCCCCCCTTCCCCCTCTACGTGCAAACAGTGTGTCAGAAAGGAGGGGGGAGGAGACAAGTACGGAGAATCTCACTACCTCTCAGCCATTCCACACTCTAAATTAATTACTTCTCACACTTTACTTTTAATTGAACAGTTTGATAGATCAATTATAAACACAATCAGACAAAAACATTCTACCATATATCATTCGATACAGCACACTATTTATTAATCACATTCTCTGACTTCACACTCACGCAGAACAGTACAGATATCACATCCGAATAATCAGTCCGAATTACATACACAAGTTATACAGCACTGTAATTTTTGTTTTTTAAAACCTTCTAGATTACCATCTGATCTATTGATCATCTCATTTTCTTCTGGCCCAGGGGGAAGTGGGGGCTCAGAGACTCCTGAAGATCATTACATAATCCACACACAGAACTTGTAAATTATCTTTATTTTACTGGTATATTAAAACACTAAATATATATATATAGACTTATTTTCACACTCATCATTATCATCATCACTGTCCTCTTGGTCTACCAATTTAAATATGCTCCCATTGGGCATTTCGATCTTTCCTGGTGGGACCTCTCTGTCTCTTCCACCCACTGCCCCCTCATTTTCCTCCGCAATTCCGCCCGGCCCAGGGGGAGAAAGCCGGCGGAGCAGTAGCAGCCGCCCGCCTTCGCAACCGTGACACACAAAACTTCTCTAGCTGCCCCATAATATGATGGATAGGGCGGGGGCAGGGAATCAATCTCCTCCGGTTGTTCTACCAACACCGGTCTCTTTTTTTTTTATTATTTTCTCTATTGGGGGGCACCTGCTTCTTGTTACGTCCCTCCATCATTATAAAATGACTTTTATCCTTTACACAATACTTCCATATATCTATATATGGGTACTGCTCAGGATGTCCGCATTTCCCGGTTACTTGGGAATACACTTTCTGTATAAACTCCGGGTCCATTGACCCCTGCTCTGGCCACTCTGGAACCAGCAGTGGCCACGCCATTGTACACATTCCTGTTAACTTTTCTTTAGTTAATTTTACACCATAATCATGTGTTGTATATAGTGCTTCAAAATTCCGCACCATATACCCTAGGGGCGTCTCACCCTTCTTTACCTTTCTTGGCTTGGATGATCCGCTACCCATTGTTACTTTTAAAAGCAACAACCTTTTTACAATACTCTTTAGCAAGGACACTTAGAATTTACAGTCTGGTACTTCAGTCAACAATTCATATGTGTCTGACCCGCTTCCTCCGTCAGTAGCCGGACTGCAGTTGCCTGAGCCGGAAACGTACCTTGGGAGTCCACTTTCAAGTTTGCTTTCTCGCAATGCGAGTAGGCGCTCGTTCACTCACAGCAGTCTCAGCAATCATTCATAACCCATACTGTACCAGATACTTTCAGCACAAAACAATACATAAACAATTCAACTCTTTCTACTAGCCGAGGGCACACCGTCCCTCCTTTTGGCTCCTTATACCCCGCTAATTGAGCTCTAACTCTTGACTGCTTGTAACTATGTGCACCCCGTTCTATAACTACACTCCCGTCTGCAATTCCAATTTGCCTATGAGTAATTCTACCCACCCGGCACCACTATCTCTGCAGCTACCGTTGGCCCCAATGAACCCTCTTCACTACACGACGTACACACTAGCACTGACTCAGGGCTCTCAGCCCAGTCACAGAAATCTCTCTGCCTTTCCTTTGTCCACGTGGTGAAGCTCTATTTACATACACTGACTATGACTATGCAACTCCACGCGGCTCCCTTCTCCCTCACATACAGACTCTACCCTTTGGTCAACATCCGATCCCCCGGGTCCAGACACGAGCTAGCCACTCTGGCTCCTTTGCTTGACCGTGCTTTTGGCGGCGGGTTCGGTATGTCAACGGGACCGTAGCCACGGGTCCCCTTATCCAACTGCGGCCGGACGTTTCCCTTTATACCGGTATTTCCATTAGACATACAAACATAGAAGACACTTTACCTATCGCCGCGCTGTTCGCTGTTTCCTCGGACTCAGGGGTGTTCCCGGGCTGGGGGTCCGTTTGAGACGAGATGAGGTCCACTGAACAGGAAATCCTGCTTGGCGCCTGCAGATGTCAGCTCACTTTCAACGGACGCCCAACCAGCGGGATCACTCGCACCTGCAGTCAACCGCTACAGTGTTCAGCAGTCGTTGCCATGCCGGCAAGGGCCCGTATCCTGGACGAGCCCCCAAGAAATGTAACCGGAATCAGACGGGTTCACTCGGGACGAGGCCGGACCGGACATGAGCAAGGATTGTCTGAACACGAGTCTCTTCAGGAAAGGCAAACTTTATTGTGATATCACAACAGATGCTCAATCGCAAAGAATGAGCCCCGAGTCCCTCGTGACATCCAATCTTATACCCCAAATACATAATTAGGTACATCCCAATTAGCCCACCTCCCGATGACACTCTCCCACCCCACGTGGGTTAATAACTCCCTTTGGCTAATACAAAGACATTCCATTAAATTGGCTGTAAATTGGCAAACTTCATGTTAGTTTCAGTGAATCATATTTAGTTGCTCTCACTGTTCCGGGCTGCGCCCCCCTCCCTAGAGCCTACAATTACTTGTTACAGATGGCACCTGGTCTGATCTCTATACTCCTTTGTCTTTCTGCGGGCCCCAACGACCTTGGAGTATCTACTTCACTTTTCTCCTCCGTGCCAGGAACAGCAGAGATCTTTTCATAGGGCTTTAATTGCTTTTTCTGCTAATCTAAACACATTCCTAAATTTCTACGTATGCCTCATTTTAGTTTCAGCTACAAACTTGCCAAGTTATTTTCAAACGAACCAATATTCTGAAAAGATGGCGGCCATCTTCCAGCCTATTTCCACTACAGTTCATTTTTACTCCAGGAGTGTAGAATGAGTGAATGAATAATGCATATTTGCATTGCAATGCGTTTGATTATAGTTAAATCTATTCTATATAATGTGACAGTAATCGACTAAAACAATTCAGACGACTAAAATCCGACTAAAACTAAATGGCATTTCAGTCAGAGTATAACTAACACGAAACTAGAACTTGCTGTCAAAATTAACATTGACATGACTGCTTATACCTGGATCCTCTATGCCCTGGAATAATCACAAAGACCCCGGTATATTTGAAAAAGGGCATAGGCCACAGCTTTATTTAATTTATACAAAATTTCTTATATATAATCCAACACCACACAATTAGATCTGACCCTACTGCGACCGAACCTGCGGCAACCGCAACCGAACCTGCGGCAACCGCAACCGAACCTGCGGCAACCGCAACCGAACCTGCGGCAGGCCGTTATAACTTAACCCAGAGCTCGTTGCTCAGCCTGACTTACCAGGAACAGAGCACGTCTCTCCCAGAGCCCACCTTATTCGGCGGTTTATCCAATAACTTCTTCTTCGCTGGCCAGGGATACCGCCAAGCTGTGACACAAACAAACAAAAAGAAAACCACCCTCAACAGGGCGGGCGGGCAGGAACATGCAGCCTCTTCTAATCACCAGCACATGGAACAGGTAATCACACACACCTGTGTATATATAGGACTCCACCTCATTAACATAATTTATCCTGACCAATGACCCTGCACATCTGCTGGAAATGTACTCAATCATTCAGTAATATCAAGCTTTATTAACACAGGAAATGTATTCATTATTTTCAAGCTTTATTAACAAAGAAAATATTAAATTGTTCAGTCATGAGCAGTTTTATTAACACAGGTCATATAGGATCATTCAGTAATGTGAAGCTTTATTAACACAGGTCATATTGGATCATTCCGTAATGTGAAGCTTTATTAACACAGGTTATATTGGATCATTCAGTAATGTGAAGCTTTATTAACACATGTCATATTGGATCATTCAGTAATGTGAAGCTTTATTAACACAGGTCATATTGGATCATTCCGTAATGTGAAGCTTTATTAACACTTGTTATATTGGATCATTCAGTAATGTGAAGCTTTATTAACACATGTTATATTGGATCATTCCGTAATGTGAAGCTTTATTAACACATGTTATATTGGATCATTCCGTAATGTGAAGCTTTATTAACACAGGTTATATTGGATCATTCAGTAATGTGAAGCTTTATTAACACAGGTTATATTGGATCATTCCGTAATGTGAAGCTTTATTAACACAGGTCATATTGGATCATTTAGTAATGTGAAGCTTTATTAACACATGTTATATTGGATCATTCAGTAATGTGAAGCTTTATTAACACTTGTTATATTGGATCATTCAGTAATGTGAAGCTTTATTAACACATGTTATATTGGATCATTCAGTAATGTGAAGCTTTATTAACACAGGTCATATTGATCATTCAGTAATGTGAAGCTTTATATTAACACAGTCATATTGGATCATTCCGTAATGTGAAGCTTTATTAACACAGGTTATATTGGATCATTCCGTAATGTGAAGCTTTATTAACACAGTCATATGGATCATTCCGTAATGTGAAGCTTTATTAACACAGGTCATATTGGATCATTCCGTAATGTGAAGCTTTATTAACACAGGTTATATTGGATCATTCAGTAATGTGAAACTTTATTAACACAGGTCATATTGGATCATTCAGTAATGTGAAGCTTTATTAACGCAGGTCATATAGGATCATTCCAGAATGTGAAGCTTTATTAACACATGTTATATTGGATCATTCAGTAATGTGAAGCTTTATTAACACAGGTTATATTGGATCATTCAGTAATGTGAAGCTTTATTAACACAGGTCATATTGGATCATTCAGTAATGTGAAGCTTTATTAACACAGGTCATATAGGATCATTCCAGAATGTGAAGCTTTATTAACACAATATATCATTAGGTTTATTATAATTGGATCATTCAGTAATGTGAAACTTTATTAACACAGGTCATATTGGATCATTCAGTAATGTGAAGCTTTATTAACACAGGTCATATTGGATCATTCAGTAATGTGAAGCTTTATTAACACAGGTTATATTGGATCATTCAGTAATGTGAAGCTTTATTAACACAGGTTATATGGATCATTCCGTAATGTGAAGCTTTATTAACACATGTTATATTGGATCATTCCGTAATGTGAAGCTTTATTAACACAGGTCATATTGGATCATTCAGTAATGTTGAAGCTTTATTAACACATGTTATATTGTATCATTCAGTAATGTGAAGCTTTATTAACACATGTTATATTGGATCATTCAGTAATGTGAAGCTTTATTAACACAGGTCATATTGGATCATTCAGTAATGTGAAGCTTTATTAACACATGTATATTTGGATCATTCCGTAATGTGAAGCTTTATTAACACAGGTCATATTGGATCATTCCGTAATGTGAAGCTTTATTAACACAGGTTATATTGTATCATTCAGTAATGTGAAGCTTTATTAACACAGATCATATTGTATCATTCAGTAATGTGAAGCTTTATTAACACAGGTCATATTGGATCATTCAGTAATGTGAAGCTTTATTAACACATGTTATATTGGATCATTCCGTAATGTGAAGCTTTATTAACACATGTTATATTGGATCATTCCGTAATGTGAAGCTTTATTAACACAGGTCATATTGGATCATTCAGTAATGTGAAGCTTTATTAACACATGTTATATTGGATCATTCCGTAATGTGAAGCTTTATTAACACAGGTTATATTGGATCATTCAGTAATGTGAAGCTTTATTAACACATGTTATATTGGATCATTCAGTAATGTGAAGCTTTATTAACACATGTTATATTGGATCATTCCAGAATGTGAAGCTTTATTAACACAGGTTATATTGTATCACTCCGTAATGTGAAGCTTTATTAACACAGGTTATATTGGATCATTCCGTAATGTGAAGCTTTATTAACACATGTTATATTGGATCATTCCGTAATGTGAAGCTTTATTAACACAGGTCATATTGGATCATTCAGCAATGTGAAGCTTTATTAACACAGGTTATATTGGATCATTCCAGAATGTGAAGCTTTATTAACACAGGTTATATTGTATCACTCCGTAATGTGAAGCTTTATTAACACAGGTATATTGGATCATTCCGTAATGTGAAGCTTTATTAACACATGTTATATTGGATCATTCCGTAATGTGAAGCTTTATTAACACAGGTCATATTGGATCATTCAGTAATGTGAAGCTTTATTAACACAGGTTATATTGGATCATTCAGTAATGTGAAGCTTTATTAACACAGGTTATATTGGATCATTCAGTAATGTGAAGCTTTATTAACACAGGTCATATTGGATCATTCCGTAATGTGAAGCTTTATTAACACAGGTCATATTGGATCATTCCGTAATGTGAAGCTTTATTAACACATGTTATATTGGATCATTCCGTAATGTGAAGCTTTATTAACACAGGTCATATTGATCATTCCGTAATGTGAAGCTTTATTAACACAGGTCATATTGGATCATTCAGTAATGTGAAGCTTTATTAACACATGTTATATTGGATCATTCCGTAATGTGAAGCTTGATTAACACAGGTCATATTGGATCATTCAGTAATGTGAAGCTTGATTAACACATGTTATATTGGATCATTCCGTAATGTGAAGCTTTATTAACGCAGGTTATATTGGATCATTCCGTAATGTGAAGCTTTATTAACACAGGTCATATTGGATCATTCAGTAATGTGAAGCTTTATTAACACAGGTCATATTGGATCATTCCGTAATGTGAAGCTTTATTAACACAGGTCATATTGGATCATTCAGTAATGTGAAGCTTTATTAACACAGGTTATATTGGATCATTCAGTAATGTGAAGCTTTATTAACACAGGTTATATTGGATCATTCAGTAATGTGAAGCTTATTAACACATGTCATATTGGATCATTCAGTAATGTGAAGCTTTATTAACACAGGTCATATAGGATCATTCAGTAATGTGAAGCTTTATTAACACAGGTCTTACTGGATCATTCCGCAATGTGAAGCTTTATTAACACATGTTATATTGGATCATTCCGTAATGTGAAGCTTTATTAACACAGGTCATATTGGATCATTCCGTAATGTGAAGCTTTATTAACACAGGTTATATTGTATCATTCAGTAATGTGAAGCTTTATTAACACAGGTCTTATTGGATCATTCCGTAATGTGAAGCTTTATTAACACAGGTCATATTGGATCATTCAGTAATGTGAAGCTTTATTAACACAGGTCATATTGGATCATTCCGTAATGTGAAGCTTTATTAACACATGTTATATTGGATCATTCCGTAATGTGAAGCTTTATTAACACATGTTATATTGGATCATTCCGTAATGTGAAGCTTTATTAACACAGGTCATATTGGATCATTCAGTAATGTGAAGCTTTATTAACACATGTTATATTGTATCATTCAGTAATGTGAAGCTTTATTAACACATGTTATATTGTATCATTCAGTAATGTGAAGCTTTATTAACACAGGTCATATTGGATCATTCAGTAATGTGAAGCTTTATTAACACATGTTATATTGATCATTCCGTAATGTGAAGCTTTATTAACACAGGTCATATTGGATCATTCCGTAATGTGAAGCTTTATTAACACAGGTTATATTGTATCATTCAGTAATGTGAAGCTTTATTAACACAGATCATATTGTATCATTCAGTAATGTGAAGCTTTATTAACACAGGTCATATTGGATCATTCAGTAATGTGAAGCTTTATTAACACATGTTATATTGGATCATTCCGTAATGTGAAGCTTTATTAACACATGTTATATTGGATCATTCCGTAATGTGAAGCTTTATTAACACAGGTCATATTGGATCATTCAGTAATGTGAAGCTTTATTAACACATGTTATATTGGATCATTCCGTAATGTGAAGCTTTATTAACACAGGTTATATTGGATCATTCAGTAATGTGAAGCTTTATTAACACATGTTATATTGGATCATTCAGTAATGTGAAGCTTTATTAACACATGTTATATTGGATCATTCCAGAATGTGAAGCTTTATTAACACAGGTTATATTGTATCACTCCGTAATGTGAAGCTTTATTAACACAGGTTATATTGGATCATTCCGTAATGTGAAGCTTTATTAACATGTTATATTGGATCATTCCGTAATGTGAAGCTTTATTAACACAGGTCATATTGGATCATTCAGCAATGTGAAGCTTTATTAACACAGGTTATATTGGATCATTCCAGAATGTGAAGCTTTATTAACACAGGTTATATTGTATCATCCGTAATGTGAAGCTTTATTAACACAGGTTATATTGGATCATTCCGTAATGTGAAGCTTTATTAACACATGTTATATTGATCATTCCGTAATGTGAAGCTTTATTAACACAGGTCATATTGGATCATTCAGTAATGTGAAGCTTTATTAACACAGGTTATATTGGATCATTCAGTAATGTGAAGCTTTATTAACACAGGTTATATTGGATCATTCAGTAATGTGAAGCTTTATTAACACAGGTCATATTGGATCATTCCGTAATGTGAAGCTTTATTAACACAGGTCATATTGGATCATTCCGTAATGTGAAGCTTTATTAACACATGTTATATTGGATCATTCCGTAATGTGAAGCTTTATTAACACAGGTCATATTGGATCATTCCGTAATGTGAAGCTTTATTAACACAGGTCATATTGGATCATTCCGTAATGTGAAGCTTTATTAACACATGTTATATTGGATCATTCCGTAATGTGAAGCTTGATTAACACAGGTCATATTGGATCATTCAGTAATGTGAAGCTTGATTAACACATGTTATATTGGATCATTCCGTAATGTGAAGCTTTATTAACGCAGGTTATATTGGATCATTCCGTAATGTGAAGCTTTATTAACACAGGTCATATTGGATCATTCAGTAATGTGAAGCTTTATTAACACAGGTTATATTGGATCATTCCGTAATGTGAAGCTTTATTAACACAGGTCATATTGGATCATTCAGTAATGTGAAGCTTTATTAACACAGGTTATATTGGATCATTCAGTAATGTGAAGCTTTATTAACACAGGTTATATTGGATCATTCAGTAATGTGAAGCTTTATTAACACATGTCATATTGGATCATTCAGTAATGTGAAGCTTTATTAACACAGGTTATATTGGATCATTCCGTAATGTGAAGCTTTATTAACACAGGTCATATTGGATCATTCCGTAATGTGAAGCTTTATTAACACAGGTTATATTGGATCATTCAGTAATGTGAAGCTTTATTAACGCAGGTCATATAGGATCATTCCAGAATGTGAAGCTTTATTAACACAGGTTATATTGGATCATTCAGTAATGTGAAACTTTATTAACACAGGTCATATTGGATCATTCCGTAATGTGAAGCTTTATTAACACATGTTATATTGGATCATTTAGTAATGTGACGCTTTATTAACACATGTTATATTGGATCATTCCGTAATGTGAAGCTTTATTAATACAGGTTAGAAATATACAACGACAAAGGAAAAAACGGAAATAAATTCCAAGGAAGGGGGTAACCCAAAAATTTAGAGTATATTAAAAAACCAAGAAAAAACTTTTATTAGGAATAATGCAAAAAATCCACACAAAGAAAGAAAAAACAAAAAATATATATAAAATACATAGAAATGAAAGTAGTACGTTTCCAAAATATATTAATATAAGGGCAAAGCTGTAGTAGCCCTATAGGAACATCAGGTATGATCGAGAGGTATTAGAAAATGTATATACCACCTAACAAATAATACGCTAATGCGTTAGATAAAGACCTTGAATGGGGTGATATACATACAAATAGACGACCTATTGAGGTATAAGGTTGGAATACAACTGTGTAAATGAGGTATAACTACTAAGTAGTCGTGTTAATTCAATATATAGATACTCAGTGTCAACGCTGTTTAGTTGTCGATTTCTGATAGAACAAACAAGAAACCAAACACCATCTGATTGCATCCAATCAAGAGTTAGCTTAATTGAAACTAAACAGGATAATTGTTCAAAAGAATCAAAATTCCAATATCATAGACACTTATTACGAAATAGATCCATCGAGTGTGGTCTAGGTTATAGCGTTATTTCGGCTGGAATTACGAGTATTAAGATGAAATTGCCGTTAAATAAGTACCGTCTCTGCAATATGCGGTTTATCAATTCGCAAGCCACGATATGGTATATGTAGGCTACCAGATTCTTATAGACTTATGATCGTCTTAACGTATAGCAATTACTGCTGATTCCCACTAGGGGTATTCAAATCAAAACTATTAGAACATATACAGTGGATGGTGCCTTCAAATAATATTGACCAAGGCTATTTAAGCGATAAGTCTGCAGTCGGTAAGGAAGAAACACAAAAAATATTGAGTCCGACCCAATGTATTCACACAGCACAATTTATCGTGTTCATCATAATCACTGATGACAGATACAATTCGTAGCCTATACACACACTTTAAAGGTGGAGAAGGAAAATGTTGCAAAAAGAATCCCACGGATGTGATCTATGTTAAAGCGTTGTCTCGGCTGGGAATATTTGAGTAATTAGACCACATAAAGTTGCCGCTAATTAATTAAATACCGTTTCAGCAATGCGCAGTCAATGGTGCCTTTAAACTAAATTATCCATAGCTAATAGTTCAATAGGAGAAGACACCAAATCTATTCAATCCAACCCAATATATTCACACAGCACAAATCATTGTATTTGTCATATCCACTGAGTGACAGATGATTTTGTAAATAGAAATCGTAGCGTTATACACACTTTAGAAATGGAAAGATGAATTAATATATTCCCACAACACTATGTTCATCATAGTCACTCTTGAGAGACAAAATGTCGACAAACATAGATGCGTATACTTATACTTGGAGTGAGCAACCACTATCCTTTAGCTACACGTATATACACAGTGTGGCCAAGCCACAAAACAGAATTAACTACCCATTTATTACAGGGACGCACCACTGATTAATGAACCATAATATCTGTTAAAAAGAGTATAATACTCAGAGTAGAGAACTCGACGCGTTTCGCCATTTCAAATTACGGCTTCATCAAGAGTGATGCTACTCATGCAAGGGCACCAAGATATACTGTTTTATGATTGCCTATGACGCTCGCCAGGTGAGAGCAGTTCTCAAAGTAGCTTTTTTTTAACGTAGCTTATTTTAGTCCCTCCCCTCCGTTTTCCTTGTATTCAATACGGCTTTACGTCATTCCGTTATTCAATCCTTTAGTGACCCGTATTGTTAGAGGGATGTATCGTGTTGCCTAGTGATGGGGAGCCGTAAAAGAGAGAGCCTCGTTTTCATTACAACCTTCAATTCTGGTGTTGCGATAGATTATATTATACATAGCGACAAAAGAAAAGGGGGAGGGGGCCAGAGTCGGATGAATCTTAGTTCCTCCCCTACGTACTTCCTATAATCAATAAGGTTTAACGTTATTTCTGTTATTCAGTCTAGCGATACATCATTTAACTAGAGAAGATGTATCGCGTTGCCTAGTGATAGGAAGCCGTAGGAGGATAGCCTCATTTTCATCATAAACTCATCGGACCTTCAACCCTGGTGTTATGATAGATTGCGTTATATATAACATACTTTACCTGGATTTATCTTTTGTTTAGGATAGCCTTATGCCTATCCCATGCTTGCTTAAATTCAATCACTGTTTTGGCCTCTACCACTTCTACTGGAAGGCTGTTCCATGTATCCACCACCCTCTCAGTAAAATAATGCTTCCTGATGTTACTTTTAAACCTTTGCCCCTCTAATCTAAGACTATGTCCTCTTGTTTTGCTACTTTGTTTCCTTTTAAATATACTCCCTTCCTCTACCTTGTGGATTCCCTTTACGTATTTAAATGTTTCTATCATATCTCCTCTGTCTCGTCTTTTTTCCAAGCTGTACATGTTAAGATCATTAAGCCTTTCCTGGTAACTTTTCTCCTTCAAGCCGTGCACCATTTTAGTAGCCCTTCTCTGAACTCTCTCTAAGATGTCTATATCCTTCTGGAGATACGGTCTCCAGTACTGCACACAGTACTCCAAGTGAGGTCTCACCAGTGCTCTGTACAGTGGCATGAGCACTTCCCTTTTCCTACTGCTAATACCTCTCCCTACACAACCAAGCATTCTGCCAGCATTTCCAAGCATTCTGCCAGCATTTCCAAGCATTCTGCCAGGATTTCCTGCTGCTCTATTACATTGACTACTTATCCTTAGATCCTCTGAAATAATGACCCCTAAATCCCAACCCTCAGATGTTGAGGTTAGGACTGTATTAAATATTCTATATTCAGCCCTTGGGTTTTTACGTCCCAGGTGCATTATCTTCCACTTATCCACATTAAAACTCAATTGCCACAGCTCCCACCATTTTTTTAGTTTACCTAAATCATTTGTCATTTGGCTGATCCCTCCAGGAACGTCAACCCTGTTGCAAATCTTTGTGTCATCAGCAAAAAGACATACTTTTCCATTAATACCTTCTGCAATATCACTAATAAAAATATTAAAGAGAATGGGTCCAAGTACTGACCCCTGAGGTACCCCACTGGTAACAAGACCTTGCGCTGAATAAACTCCATTTACCACAATCCTCTGTTGTCTGTCACTCAGCCACTGCCTAATCCATTCAACAATATTGGAATCCAAGATCAAAGATTGCAATTTATTGATAAGCTTCTATGCGGAACAGTATCAAAAGCCTTACTGAAATCTAAATAAGCAATGTCTACTGCACCACCTGTGTCTATTATTTCTGTTACCCAATCAAAAAAATCAATAAGATTAGTTTGGCATGATCTCCCTGAGGTAAACCCATGTTGTTTCTGATCCTGTAATCTATCAGGGTTATCCAAAGAGATCCGAATTGCTTGAGAAAGGTAACCGAACGCTGAAATTCAACGTTCGGTTACCTTTCCTGGCCATTCGGCTATCCAGAGAGCAGGCAATTCGCCAAATCCTGGCGAATTGCCTGCACATACGGTGCCTGTTCGGTGCCTGTTCGAGGGCAGTGAAATCCCCATGAAAAGCACTGCTTCGGCTATTCAGAGAACACAAACCAGCAGTGAAAGGTTCCCCTAATGCCCTGCCATTCGGTGGTTTCATGCGGCAGGTTTATTCAGGAGAATCCCATAGACTTCAATGTTAAAAATATTGCCGTTTTAATTCAATATCTAATAAACCGTTCATTATAAAATTCTGCAGCAAAAAGTCTCTTTATCTATAGATTTTTTAGGATACTTTAAGCATTTTTCAGATTTTTTTTTTTTTTTTAAAGTCCGATTTTTTTTTTGATTTTTTTTTTCAGTTTACTTATTTTTTTTGTAACAGCCCTCTTTATTATCATTCCCTGGACCTCCTGTGAAAATTTCAGACATTTTCGCTCAGTAGTTTCTTTGCAAACAGCGTTTCATTTTCCCAGATTCATACAAATGGTTTTGCTAATTTATTCATTGACTCCTCTACGTCACAGCTGCTTCGGCTCTGTGTGATTCGGCTCCTGTTCGGCTCCTGTTCGGCTCCTGTTCGGGTTTTTCAAAGGTTAATCCAGATGTTTTTGCTTGTCTTCAGCGTGCATTCGGTTAGTTTTCGTCAGGTTTGCGGCAGCTTTTCCCTGCAATTCGGGGACCCTGTGGTGTTTGCTGAATACACCGCAGGGTCACCGAAATGCAATCGGCAAAAGGAACTGAATTGAAGAGAACGAAAAGTCACCGAACGTGCGGTGACTTTTCGAATCTCTTTGGATAACCCTGTATGTGTTTTTAGATGTTCAACAATACTTTCCTTTAACATGGTTTCCATTAATTTCCCCACTACTGACGTAAGACTAACTAGCCTATATTTCCTTGATTCCTCCCTACTACCCTTCTTGTAAATGGGCACAACATTTGCTAATTTCCAGTCTTCTGGGACGACTCTCGTTAACAAGGATTGGTTAAATAAATCTGTTAACGGTTTTGCTATTACACCACTGAGCTCTTTTAATAATTTAGGGTGGATCCCATCAGGCCCCATTGACTTATTTGTCTTTACTTTAGACAGCTGCTGTAGAACCTCCTCCTCTGTAAACTCATATGTAAATGTCTTGTTAGTGTTTCCTCCTAACTGAGGTCCCTTTCCTTCTGCAAAGACTGAACAAAAATATTCATTGAGGCAGTCAGCGACACTTTTAGCCTCTTCTACATACCTTCCTTCCTTTATTTTTAATCTAACTAATCCTTGTTTTACTTTTCTTTTCTCGTTTATGTATCTAAAAAATGTTTTGTAGCCCTTTTATACTGACAGAGCTATTTTCTCTTCTGCGTGTGCTTTGGAGGCTCTTATAAATTGCTTTGCCTCTTTCTGCCTAATCTTATAGGTTTGCCTATCTTCTTCACGCTGAGGTTTTTTATAATTATTGAATGCTGTCTTTTTGTTCTTCACTATTTTGGCCACTTCTGCAGAGACCACAGTGGTTTCTTCCCTTTTTTGTTTTTGCTAACAAGTCGAATGCAATTGCCTGTGGCCTTCAATAATGCCTCCTTTAAATAATCCCATTTCTCCTGGACTCCCTTTAAACTCCTCCAGTCTGATAATGACTCCTTCACACAAAATCTCATTTTAGAAAAATCTGTTTTTTTAAAGTCTAAAACTTTTGTTTTTGTGTGGTGCGGCTCCATCCCTGTTCTTATATTAAACCATACTGACTGGTGATCACTAGATCCCAAATTTTCACCTACAGCAACGTCTGATACCAAACCTCCATTTGTGAGTATTAAATCCAATATGGCCTCTTTACGGGTCGGCTCCTCAACTACTTGTGTTAGAGATAATCCCAGTAGGGAGTTTAGAATATTTGTACTCCTGGTGCACCCAGCTGTTTTGGTTTTCCAGTTCACATCAGGAAGATTAAAGTCCCCCATGATAATAACTTCCCCCTTCATTGCCATTTTGGCTATTTCCTCAACCAGCAGATTATCTAGCTCTTCTACTTGTCCAGGGGGTCTATAGATCACACCTACACGAGCTACTGTATGATTGCCAAATGTTAGCGTAACCCAAACTGACTCTATGTTCACCTCGCTCATTTTTATTTGGTTCGTTTTTATGTTGTTTTTCACATACAGGGCCACTCCTCCTCCTTTCCTACCTTCTCTGTCTTTTCTATATAAAGAGTACCCCGGTATTGTTATGTCCCAGTTATTTTTCTCACTGAACCATGTCTCAGTAACCGCCACTAAATCTACTTTTTCAGCTGCCATCATTGCCTCCAGTTCATTGATTTTATTGACTAAACTGCGAGCATTTATAGACACGACTCTAAGCTTGTCATTTTTTACCCCGCATGTTGCTTGCACCCTCAGATTTAGTTTTGGGGGGACAATCGGCCACATTGTTTTTTACCCTTTTGTCCCCCCCTCCTAGTTTAAATATTCCTTTGTGAAACCTTTGAACTTCTCACTGAGAACATATGTTCCCCTATGAGTAAGATGCAAACCATCTTTTTTATACACAGGGTTATTCAAAGAGATCCGAATTGCTTTTGAAAGGTAACCGAACGCTGAAAATCAGCGTTCGGTTACCTTTCCTGACCATTTGGCTATTCAGAGAGCAGGCAGTTCGCCAAATCCTGGCGAATTGCCTGAACATACGGTGCCTGTTCGGTGCCTGTTCGAGGGCAGTGAAATCCCCATGAAAAAGCACTGCTTCGTCTCTTCAGAGAACACAAACCAGCAGTGAAAGGTTCCCCTAATGTCCTGCCATTCGGTGGTTTAATTCGGCAAGTTAATTCAGGAGAATCCCATAGGCTTCAATGTTAAAAATATTCCCGTTTTAATTCAATATCTAATAAACCATTCATTATAAAATTCTGCAGCAAAAAGTCTCTTTACTTATAGATTTTTTTGGATACTTTAAGCATTTTTCAGATTTTTTTTTTTTTTAAAAGTCCGATTTTTTTTTGATTTTTTTTTCAGTTTACTTATTTTTTTTGTAACAGCCCTCTTTATTATCATTCCCTGGACCTCCTGTGAAAATTTCAGACATTTTCACTCAGTAGTTTCTTTGCAAACAGCGTTTCATTTTCCCAGATTCATACAAATGGTTTTGCTAATTTATTCACTGCCTCCTCTACGTCACAGCTGCTTCGGCTCTGTGTGATTCGGCTCCTGTTCGGGTTTGTCGAAGGTTAATCCAGATGTTTTTGCTTGTTTTCAGCGTGCATTCGGTTAGTTTTAGTCAGGTTTTCGGCAGCTTTTCCCTGCAATTCGGGGACACTGTGGTGCTTGCTGAATACACCGCAGGGTCACCGAAATGGGATCGGCAAAAGGAACCGAATTGAAGAGAACGAAAAGTCACCGAACGTGCGGTGACTTTTCGAATCTCTTTGGATAACCCTGACAGTTCCTTTCTGCTCCAATTAGAGCTATCATGGGACACAAAGCCAAATCCTTGCTCCCGACACCATTCCCGAAGCCACAAATTAAATTCCCTATTGCGCATCTGCCTATCCTGAATGTTATGCACAGGCAGAACTTCAGAGAATGACACAGTGGACGCAATCTGCTGTATTTCACCTCCAAGAACACAAAAATCTTCCTTAATCTCAGAAACCTCATTGCTAGCCAAGTCATTTGTCCCTAGATGGACTAGAACGTCCACTTCCCCTTGTTGCTTTGCTTGTTTGACAATATTGAGAATACGTCTCTTATTGGATCATTCAGTTATATGAAGCTTTATTAACACAGATCATATTGTATCATTCAGTAATGTGAAGCTTTATTAACACATGTTATATTGGATCATTCAGTAATGTGAAGCTTTATTAACACAGGTCATATTGGATCATTCAGTAATGTGAAGCTTTATTAACACAGGTCATATTGGATCATTCAGTAATGTGAAGTTTTATTAACACAGGTCATATTGGATCATTGATGATCTGACTGCACCTCAACTAACCATGTCTTTACTCGAAAAACAATCCCCCAGCTTTGGCCGCACAAACCACCAGCTGGCTTCATGTATCATGGTGAAATTACTGACTGCACCTCAACTAACCATGTCTTTACTCAAAAAACAATCCCCCTGGCTTTGGCCGTAAAAAAACCACCAGCCGAAGTAACTGTCAATACAATCCCCTAGCTTTGGCCACACAAACCACCAGCTGGCTTCATGTAACATGGTGAAATTACCTGACTGCACCTCAACTAACCATGCCCATATCTGAAGCAATCCACCGGCTTTGGCCGCACAAACCACCAACCGGCTTCCTGCGACATGGTATGACTTCATATGGGAACCCACGGGCGGTCTTGAAAGGACTGGCGGAATCACCACTTCATTAGCCCCTATCCGTGGTCAATGCTGCTCTCTGACGACGTGACCTTTGCGACTCGGTAAACAGGCAGTAACCTAAAAACAGGGTGGGTAGGGTGGGACAAAGACAAAGGTTAGACTGATTTCTTCTGTCCTTTGCTTACCCTTTTCTATTACCCCTGCCCCTCCCCTTTCTGTTATCTGCCCCCGAGACCCAATCCCAGCGATAATCCTGAAACAAAAGGGTGAACCATAGTAACTTCTCCCAACTTTCTACTCTTTTCTTTAAACAGGGAAATTGCTTAAGCTTCTTCCCTCCCATTCAGTCTCTCATCAGTACTAAGCATTTTACCCATATTTCTCTTCCACCATTACCTTTCTCTTAAATTACCTTTACTTCCCTTCAACCCCCCAAACCATCCCTCCACCCCCGCTCTCCCCATAAATAAAAACACATGACAAAAGTATTGGCGGTTTGAAAAGGTCACGTCTTTTATTTATAATCAAGGCCAAAAAAATCATTGCCTTTGTGGCAGAATTATCAGCGATCCTCGCTTTCTTGGAATAGGTAACACCAGATAACACTGGTACCATAGATCCAGCCAGATAACATTGGCAACCGCAATGACCCACCAGCATTGCCCAGAAATAGCAGCCGGCCCCACGTGGCTAAGCTAGCGCGACCACACGCTGCTCTCTTTATAGCAGATAGCAGGCCGGGAGGATCTTCATACCAGGAGGCACCTGTGTTTGGCCGCACAAACCACCACACAGACCCCCAGATCCTCCCCCTCTATCGCCTCTCCATGTGCCAGGGCCGCATATTTCACTGCCACCAAAAATGAGGACCCTCTTTTTCCGCCACCAATAAAAGACTGTGACATTTTCACTTACCTTACACAAGGGTCTTTATCAGCCCTTCGATGTTGCCAATGAAAAGGTTGTTCCCCGCCTCCGACAAATGGACCCCGTCATTCCTAAACAATTCCTCCTGCATTGTCACTATGTTCTGATGCTCCAAAACCTTTCCTCCCATCTCCAGCATAATCTTTTTCGCTGCCTGGTTTAGCTTCTTTCTCCCGATGTATCCTGCTCCCTGCAGTTCCTCCACACTAATCTAGCAATTACGTTAGACCACACTATCTGAACATACGGCCATTCCTTCCTGAACCACCTAAGTGTTTCCCGGACCCTATTCTGCAAATCTATCGTCGTCATAGCCCCTATGTTGTTACCCCCTAAATGCACTATCATTATATCTGGCTTCCCCCTCCTCCTAGATTCCTGTGCTACCTCTAAAAACTGCGCCCACCCCATACCCCTCCTTCCTATCCACCTAATGCCCGCTTTAGTGAGGCTGAACCCTAGGTTCACTCCCATCGTTGTGCCCACAGCGTGAACAGCCGCCCAATGCACATAGGAGTGTCCCAGGATCCATACTCTCTTCGCCCGCTCTGAAAGAAAAACCCAAAAAACAGAATATTAACGCTCAAACACATACCAACTTTTTATCGCGACTGTAAATTGAATCCGGGTTATATACATACCCCCGCTTATTCACAACCCTCTCCTCTCTAACTTAGCAGGCTAGCTGATATTTCATAATTTACTAAGACCGGTGCCCTTTAAAAAAATTCCCTTCCCCCATCGCTGTTTAATCCTAACTGCTCGCGATCTGCCAGAGAAATGAAGGCTTATTTATTTATTTATTTATTTATTATTTTATTTTACCCAAAAACAGAATATCCCCTATCTGGCTTCCCCCACCTTCTCCTAGATTGAATATAGAATATTTGATACAGTCCTAACCTCAACATCTGAGTATTGGGATTTAGGGGCTATTATTGCAAAGGATCTAAGGGTAAGTAGTCAATGTAATAGAGCAGCAGGAAATGCTGGCAGAATGCTTGGTTGTGTAGGGAGAGGTATTAGCAGTAGGAAAAAGGGAAGTGCTCATGCCACTGTACAGAGCACTGGTGAGACCTCGCTTGGAGTACTGTGTGCAGTACTGGAGACCATATATCCATAAGGATATAGACACCTTAGAGAGAGTTCAGAGAAGGGCTACTAAAATGGTGTACGGCTTGAAGGAGAAAAGTTAACAGGAAAGGCTTAATGATCTTAACATGTATAGCTTGGAAAAAAGACGAGACAGATGAGATATGATAGAAACATTTAAATACGTAAAGGGAATCCACAAGGTAGAGGAAGGGAGTATATTTAAAAGGAAACAAAGTAGCAAAACAAGAGGACATAGTCTTAGATTAGAGAGGCAAAGGTTTAAAAGTAACATCAGGAAACATTATTTCACTGAGAGGGTGGTGGATACATGGAACAGCCTTCCAGTAGAGGTGGTAGAGGCTAAAACAGTGATTGAATTTTAGCAGGCATGGGATAGGCATAAGGCTATCCTAAACAAAAGATAAATCCAGGTAAGGTATCCATGTAATTGGGCAGACTAGATGGGCTGAAAGGTTCTTATCTGCCGACATTTTCTATGTTTCTTTCCATCCCAGCAATGTTACAGCCTTTTCCACAGCCGCTTTGAATTGAAACCTGGCCAAATTTGTTCCATCCTCATGCCTCAAAAAAGTAATATACCCCCCCTCTAAGTAATGGATTCCTTTTGTTTTCACATGCTTCTGTCAGCCCCTCGCCCCCCCAGCAACCAAGGTCGCCCAGCTCACGATTATCTGATGCATTGTTCCTAGCTGGGTGTGATTACATTGTCTCTGCACCTTTCCCATGTGTGTGTGTCCCTTGCACAAGGTAAATAAATGCAGTCTCCATTTTGGGTTGAAAAAACCAAGGATCTTATGTACGTTATTGCCCGCATTCTGGGCCATAAGCAGAACTTCTGCGGAATACTGACTTCGAGGGAGCAGTCTGCCCGTGGACAGGAACCCCCACGTTACAGCCTCGTTCCCCGAATGCCCTCTGGGTTAAGCTAAATGGGGACTTCTCCAAAGGACCAGCCATTCTACCTAACAGCACCTCCTTCCCCACTTTTCTCTCAATATTTCTGGCAGTTCATATACTGATTTCAACTGCTTTACTTTCCTACCCCCCTTCACTTCAACCTTAATCAGTATCTTGAAGCCTTCCTTAAAACAACCCTTACTCCTTTCTCCTTATCCTCCATCTTAAGGCTCACCAGCTCTGGAATCCTTTACCAATAGTACTAGGCTACACATGTGAAAGTCTTTAACCCACGTCTACCAATGAAACGGTTTCTTGCTTAGTATATTAATCTATAGGCCTGAAGTTAAGTCAACCTACCCAAAATAGTGAAAAAGCATTTGCTAACATACAAAATCACTGTTTAGTTGATACGCCTCTTCAGAAATTATAACAGACACATTTAGATGTGTATTTGGTTAGTAATTGTTATATATTCATAAATCTGGCAGAAACCATCTGGATTAATTTAGTTGCGCAAATGTAATCTTAAACATATTATACAGTTACTGCTGCAGCACTTCCTCATTGACAGCAGACCATGTGACTTTTTGAGGCTTAAGATGGCTGCCAGCCATGCGCTCACTGATTACCTATATTTATAAGATCATACAGACTATACAAATAATAAGGTTTGATCAAGTATTACAAAGTGAAGCAAATATCAAACGAGCATATTCTAGCTAAAATGCAAATCACTATAACGGGTAAATTAGTGCGTATTTAACCAAATAGATTACACACACACACATACAGTATAATGTCAAAATAGAGACAAATTCACAGAATTAATACACTTAATACTTATCCACTCCCAGGCTTTCTTATGATGATGGTACAAGTGGGAAAGATGAGGGAGTTGCTGCTCATGTTTCCTCCATTTCGGAGATAAGTCTCTCCCTCAATAAAGACAAAGTTAGCGTTCTGAAATAATTATTTACTCAACTGTAGCAAGTGCGCAAAAAAAGATTGTACCTTACTGCTGTGTCACTTCAAAAATTGCCTCAATTAGTATAGTGAACTTAAATACAGTATACAAATGAGTTTATTCATCAACTTATTGTTTAGCTCTTGAGGTTACTTTATTTATTTCACATACACCCAGGTGAGACAACCCCCCTCCCTTGCAGAATACATTACAGATAACAACAGGCTCCAGCCACTGGACAATAGAAAAAACAGTCATCACAATGGAATGTTTACCCATGCTTCTCTAAACAGTGTGCTTAGGGAACCCATGATGTTAGAGTGCAAGCTCTTGAGCAAGGGGCCTCTCCTACTGTTTAATGAGTGCAAAATATAACAACTTATAACTGTAACATACAGATACTCACTTTGACAACAGCATAGCACATCACACACACTCTACACTATATACAGAGACAATAAACTGTAAAGCAAAATACTTGCAAATAAACATTGGGGCGGCCGTTTTATCACAGGTTGCTTTGTATGCTTCCGCCCTGTTCAGTACAAAAATGACTGCAGCTCATTAAAATATATCGATTTTGCAGTGCTACTTGGTGCTAAAACACCCACTATTCATGTGTGTGATTCTTAAAATTGACCGTCAGTCATTTACTAGAGTGAGCACTTTAACTATAAAGGCACAGCAATCTTCAGACAGACACAGGCAAAATTACTGATCCCAAATGCACCTAATAACATACAAAACAACAAATCACTGAATTCTGGCCGAGTTAGACCAGAACAATTAACCTATTCATAATTACTATCATGCAGATACTACACAAAATTAACAAGGGACTACAGTATTGCAAAGTGTAACGAACATCAAAAAGCATCTACTAAATAAAACTTGCAAATCAATACAATGGAAAAACCTGCACCTATTTATCCAAGTAATAATAGAACTAGGAATATATATATTTAGCAGACTATAATAATAGGGAATACATAACAGATTGATACAGCCAGTAATACTTATCCAGTCATTGGTTTTCATATGATGATGGTGATGGTAAAATGGAGTTGGCTGTCCAAAAAGACCAAGGTTACACTGATTTCTTCTGTCCTTTGCTTACCCTTTTCTATTACCCCTGCCCCTCCCCTTTCTGTTATCTGCCCCCGAGACCCAATCCCAGCGATAATCCTGAAACAAAAGGGTGAACCATTGTAACTCCTCCCAACTTTCTACTCTTTTCTTTAAACAGGGAAATTGCTTAAGCTTCTTCCCTTCCATTCAGTCTCTCATCAGTACTTAACACAGGTCATATTGGATCATTCAGTAATGTGAAGCTTTATTAACACAGGTCATATTGGATCATTGTGTAATGTGAAGCTTTATTAAAACAGGTCATATTGGATCATTCAGTAATGTGAAGCTTTATTAACACATGTCATATTGGATCATTCAGTAATGTGAAGCTTTATTAACACAGGTCATATTGGATCATTCAGTAATGTGAAGCTTTATTAACACAGGTCATATTGGATCATTCAGTAATGTGAAGCTTTATTAACACAGGTTATATTGGATCATTCAGTAATGTGAAGCTTTATTAAAACAGGTCATATTGGATCATTCAGTAATGTGAAGCTTTATTAACACATGTCATATTGGATCATTCAGTAATGTGAAGCTTTATTAACACAGGTCATATTGGATCATTCAGTAATGTGAAGCTTTATTAACACAGGTCATATTGGATCATTCAGTAATGTGAAGCTTTATTAACACAGGTCATATTGGATCATTCAGTAATGTGAAGCTTTATTAACACAGGTTATATTGGATCATTCTGCAATGTGAAACTTTGTTATCTCCTACACTACCAAGTGATTTTCCAAACATCCAGTGTCAGGAATGGCACCGGGGTGAGGGGAATATGAGCCCAGGGTAGGGTTCCCACCCGTACAGTTTTGACCTGTACTGTCCGGGTTTCAAGTCATGTGTACGCAGTGGTGACTCTAGGAACAATATTTAGGGGGGGCACATAGGATACCGCAGTCAAAACTGGGGGGGCACTAATAATTTTCACCACTAAATAATACCACTGAATAAAACTAAGGGCCCTGTCACCTGGTGTGAGCTAAAACACCATCACTAAAGGAAAAATTTAGCGCGAGTCGCTAACACGTAGTGCCTGACGACCTATTAACAGATCACCTTGTCCACGGGTGACCATGTACAAGGTCGTTTAGCGCACGCTAGGGAAACTAATGCGGTTGTGTACAGGATAGAACGTTTTTTTTTCCAGTGCAGTGTGCCGGACCATACCTATCCCCCGCCCTCACAAGCTTGAATATGAACACATCCAGTGAATAACACACCCCTGCATTATTCAAATCCTCCACGGTGGCCGCATCATCCATGTTTTGATGCACACATATATTAAGGCTGATAGGCATTGCATGATAAATGCCACCTGACAGCTTGTAGAATCATTACACTGCATTTAATAGATCCAAAAGGAAGGCCAGGTGAGCGACACAAATTTCGCTGCTGCAGCATATAAAAAATACATGTTTCAGGGCAAGACTTATTGATGTGTCCCTTTAAACATGGTCCACACAGTCACCCTAATAATCACTCGCTTACATACTATGAATAACCCCCAGCATAAAATGTTTAAAATTAGGCAATATATTAGAATTAGGATATATGTGCATAAAGGATACATTTATAATAGAGCCTACTACAACAGCAGTGACATTGCTGACCAGATCCATTACTATGGTGTATGGGACAAAGAGAACACCTGTGCTGCGTTCCTTTACATTGCCTGTTAATTTTGGGCGATGACCTGTTTTTTCGGAGTTAGCACCAGGGTTGAGCAGTAGGTAAAATGTTGCAATTAGCTTCCCTCAAAAAATTAACGCTGGCACCAAGTGATCTGTTAGCTGCAAAAGCGCTAAAGATCTCTAGTGCTCCCTGTGTTAAGAAAAGGACGCGGAAAGTACAGTAAGCTTGTGGTACAAAACGCTAATAGCAACGCGCTAAGAACAAAAAAACTGTTGGTCAGGCGCTAGACTCAATTAACTTGCCGTTAACGCAAAACCTGCCGACGCATGGGTTAGCTCACACCAGGTAATAGTGCCCTAAATAAGTATATATATAAATAAGGTTCCAGAATCCCAGAGTATGTGACGCAGTGAGTAATGTCACGCAGTGAGTAATGTGATGCAGTGAGTAATGTGACGCAATGAGTAATGTGACGCAGTGAGTAATGTGACGCAGTGAGTAATGTGATGCAGTGAGTAATGTGACGCAGTGAGTAATGTGACGCAGTGATTAATGTGACGCAGTGAGTAATGTGAAGCAGTGAGTAATGTGACGCAGTGAGTAATGTGATGCAGTGAGTAATGTGACGCAGTGAGTAATGTGATGCAATGAGTAATGTGACGCAGTGAGTAATGTGACGCAGTGAGTAATGTGATGCAGTGAGTAATGTGACGCAGTGAGTAATGTGACGCAATGAGTAATGTGACGCAGTGAGTAATGTGAAGCAGTGAGTAATGTGACGCAGTGAGTAATGTGATGCAGTGAGTAATGTGACGCAGTGAGTAATGTGATGCAATGAGTAATGTGACGCAGTGAGTAATGTGACGCAGTGAGTAATGTGATGCAATGAGTAATGTGACACAGTGAGTAATGTGACGCAGTGAGTAATGTGACGCAGTGAGTAATGTGACGCAGTGAGTAATGTGATGCAATGAGTAATGTGACGCAGTGAGTAATGTGATGCAGTGAGTAATGTGATGCAATGAGTAATGTGACGTAGTGAGTAATGTGACGCAGTGAGTAATGTGACGCAGTGAGTAATGTGAAGCAGTGAGTAATGTGACGCAGTGAGTAATGTGACGCAGTGAGTAATGTGACGCAGTGAGTAATGTGACGCAGTGAGTAATGTGATGCAATGAGTAATGTGACGCAGTGAGTAATGTGACGCAGTGAGTAATGTGATGCAATGAGTAATGTGACACAGTGAGTAATGTGACGCAGTGAGTAATGTGACGCAGTGAGTAATGTGACGCAGTGAGTAATGTGATGCAATGAGTAATGTGACGCAGTGAGTAATGTGATGCAGTGAGTAATGTGATGCAGTGAGTAATGTGACGCAGTGAGTAATGTGAAGCAGTGAGTAATGTGACGCAATGATACCTTTTTATTGTACCAATCTGATACTTAAATTCAATATTTTATTTGCCGCAATTCGGCAGTTTTCGCTGAATGTCTGATAACTGCTTCAGCGACTCCAATTTTAGCAAATTACAGTGACCATTCGCTAAATAAGAAATTCACCATATTTTCGGCAAAATAAATTCCCCGAAATGTGACGAAAAGCAGAGGATCTAAAAATGAATAGACCCTTTAGATTCTAACTTCCATAATAACCCCTAAAATGCCATAAACTCAATGTGGCATTTAGCTACCCCTTAACCCCTAACATGCAATTGATCAAGGGAAAACATGAAATGAATACACTTTAAGGCATGTAGCCAACCCATTAACCCCTAAAATGCCGACAATCAAGGAAAAAATAAAATGTATACTGTGAGGGATGAAGCCTACCCATTAACCCTTAATATACAACTAAAACCAAGGCAAAATCTAACGTAATACACAATGTAATGTATAGTCTGAACATTAACCACTTCACTGCTGAGCCATTTCAACCCTGTGAAAATGTTTAAGTGCACGTTTTTATTTAATGTTTTCTGACTTTTACTTTACACTGAATATGACCATGGGGGGGGGGAGGAATAACCTAGGGGGGCAGTTGCCCCCCTGTAGAGTCGCCTATGTGTGTACGGGTTTCAGTTTCCCTGCCACCTGGACACATGTCTGCCTCTCACCTGTTTGCCGCGATCCTCTGCACCGAGCGGCTATTAGCAGCTGCAGAGTGGGAGAGGTTTGTGCTGCACCTTCATTAATCACTCGCGCTGCCTGTGTGCGAGTGAGAGAAGGAAGCTCCACCCGGTGAGTATAGCTGTGGGCCAGTTCCCGCCTCCTCTTCATCCTGGCTGTGCAGTGTCAAATGTCTCTGGCCCCTCCCCCATACCAGCAGCAGCAGCTCCTCTCTTGATATACAGGCATAGAGCTTGTAAAGGGAGGCTCTAGCTGTTTACAGTGTAAATACCAGTCTGCCATGCACGATACCAGTGTGCCAGCCATATTACCAGTCTGCCATGCACGATACCAGTGTGCCAGCCATATTACCAGTCTGCCATGCACGATACCAGTGTGCCAGCCATATTACCAGTCTGCCATGCACAATACCAGTGTGCCAGCCATATTACCAGTCTGCCATGCACGATACCAGTCTGCCAGCCATATTACCAGTCTGCCAGCCATATTACCAGTCTGCCATGCACAATACCAGTCTGCCAGCCATAATACCAGTGTGCCAGCCATATTACCAGACTGCCATGCTTAATACCAGTGTGCCAGCCATATTACCAGACTGCCATGCTTAATACCAGTGTGCCAGCCATATTACCAGACTGCCATGCTTAATACCAGTGTGCCAGCCATAATACCAGTGTGCCAGCCATATTACCAGTCTGCCAGCCATATTACCAGTCTGCCATGCACAATACCAGTCTGCCAGCCATAATACCAGTGTGCCAGCCATATTACCAGACTGCCATGCTTAATACCAGTGTGCCAGCCATAATACCAGTGTGTGTGTGTCATGCATAATACCAGTGTGTGTGTGTCATGCATAATACCAGTGTGTGTGTGTGTCATGCATAATACCAGTGTGTGTGTCATGCATAATACCAGTGTGCCTAAATACCAGCCTGACATGCCATGCATACCACATGTCATTATATATACGCATAAAGTAAATATACGCATAATGTATACGCTACAAAAAAAATGGCCACTCAAGCCCAACACTACAATGTTCGGGTTTGGCTTGAAGAAAATTTGGCAACCCTAGCCCAGGGTACAGTGGTCTGCACTCACAAATAGGTATGGGTGGGGGAGAGTAGGTAGAGACAGACCAGGCTGGATTTTGCAGATAATGGGAAAGGTGGTTGCTTGTGCAGGAATCAGAAGTGATTTCCCCGGTGTTTGCCGGGAAGATGCTGGTGATATGCAAGAACAGGTAGTATAAATATGGTATAGGATCAGGCTGGAGTATCAGAGCAGCAGGAGACAGAACTTCACTCTCTGAGGGTTTTAGCATCAATGATGAAGCGTTGGAGATCTGGTGGCGTAGACTTTTATGAGTGTCATGTGGTAGTGGTTAACTCTTTGTGTCATGGTTACCAATGCTGGTTCAGGAGAGGGACAATACAGGAGAAGTGCTGCCAGGGGTTCAGAGGATGGATGCAGACATGGGGCACGACACAAAGACGGTAGGGACACAGACGGCGCAGACACAGACGTTTTGTAGTGTTACCCAGCAGGCATCTCTTAAATTTACAAATTTTTCCTATTGTTTTTCTTTTTCTGAAGATCTAGAAGGAAAACTGTGGAGGAACGAGGACACCGTCCACATGACCCTCGTCATGCACAGCTGGGTGGTGCCATCAGCTGAATTTGCACTGAAGCTGCTCCAGCTATATCCTTATGCGTGTTCGGCGGCAAATAATCCGCTTTTATTATTATTACCGTCAATGTGAACGGATTGTGCCATCCTTATCACATGTGATACTTTTATAGTGCGGGATTTAAAGGGACACTGCAGCCACCATGAGAGCCTTCATGTCATTGATACTCCTGGTATGGTAGGTCTCGCCCTCTTCTCCCCTCTAGTCTCTGAGCGCTGAATTGGCCCTTCATAGCAGAGGTCTCCCCTTTGTCCTAAAGGTTGGTTGTGTTTAAACCTCACAATCCTCCAACTGCTCTGAATGCTTCTGCTTCAAGTGGAATCTGATTAGCTACTTGAGTGATAGTCATTGTCAGTTGGGGAAAAATGCCACGTCCTGCGGCAGCAGCGAGCGGTGACATGTGACACGAAGGTGTCAGAATGCATTGCGCAGGAGTAGCCGTATCATAGTCCCTTTGCGAACACCCACTCCTTCTATGTTCAGATCCTTAACCCCAACCTACATATAAAGAAGCCTCCCAAAACCACACCAGGATCACCATCTGCCACTTTGCAAGGTGAGGGTCAGAGACGTAACAAGGTCATGAGGCGCCCGGGGCAAGTCCTCCCCTTTCGCCCCCCCATGTGTTAGAAGAAATAATGTGTAGTAACACATTATGCCGGCACTTTCAAATTTGCTGACAGTGTGGGAATGAGAAGGTGAATTAGTGCAGCGACAATGTTTGCATTATAAGTGAATAATGCCGCTGCCTTAAAACAGAGGGGGGAAAAGTAATTTTGCAATGGGTTTTTTCTTTTCACATTTTTATTTTTACACATTATATGGTCTTGTTTGGTATCTTCGGAAAGGTCATACTCTATCCTTTGTAATGACACTTTACTTGGCTATGAAAGAAAGGTGATGCAGCAGTTCAAAGTACCCCCTTTGCAGATTTTTCGATGATAGCGCATTGCTCCATCCCCTCCACATTATCTGCTGCTGTGGGAAATGGGAAGGTGAGGTAATGCAGCAATAATAGTCACTTTATTACTGAAAAGTGAACAATACTGCCACACATTTATTTATTTTTACAGATTATCTGCTCATGTTTGTATAATTGGAAAGGTCAGGATATGATAGAATGGTCAATGTCCTTAGCATGGGTCAGGGCACGTGGCTGGCAGAAGAAGAGTCAATGTCCTTTGCAGAAGTCAAATAACCAGAAGGCAGAGGAATACAAATGGATGGTAGTAATGGAGGGTCACAATGGGAATCAAGGAACATGAATGGAAGGTAGCAAAATAATATCAGGGTGGGAGTCAGGGCCGGATTAACATAGGGGCAGATGGAGCAGCAGCTCCAGGCCCATGCCTCAGAATAGGCCCAGAGAAAGGGTAACTATATTTGCATTTGGACCCCTGTCTTTCCAACTCCAGAGCATGGGCGTTCCGATGATACCAAACATGACCTTGTTTTAAGTAAAATAATAAATATTTACTTTTTCTTTCCAACAGAAATATTTTTCACTTTTCAATTATAAAGTAAACAATGAAGCTGCACTAACTAACCATCACATTTCTCATGTCACCAACAAGTGTGGAGCTGATGGGTGATGGTACAATCCATTGTTACATCATAAACCTAAACCGCCGCACTGCAGCGAAGAGCACTGCGGGGAACTTTGGACCCCTGCGTCACTAATATTTACACCTCACCAGGTCATTGGACAGGACAGAGTCTGGCCTTTGCATTAATACCAGACGTGACCATGTAAAATCTAAGAGAAAAGAAAACCATTATTTATAGTTACAAAGCGATGGTATTGTCCATTTGTCACGTATAAAATGAGCAATACCACTGCCATTACTCACCTCATTTCCCACGCTGGGAGCAAGGTCAGTGTTTTATATATAGTCAGACATATCATTTGTAAAAAAACATGTTCCTAAATACAAGGGAAATATTTCCTTTTTTTTTATAGAATTTTTGGTTAAAATTGTATATTTCCTCAGAAAAATGCAGTAACAGCTTCCCATTTCACATCTTTTTAACAACAAGGCCCTATAGAATATATAACCACAAAGGTTTGCTTGATAAAATGTGACAAAATAATTTTATACACTTTAAAGGATTGAAATCTGAACGAAAAAATGAATCACACAGTATCTGCTGGTTAGATTTACCCGTATCCGCACTATTAAATAACCAAAAATATGTTTTCATTTCACTAAATTACAAAAAGAGCCACCAAAAGCTTCAGCTCCAGCCCCACAGAGATCTTAATCCGGGCCTGGTGGGAGTCCAGGAACACGAATGGAGGGTCACGATGGGATATCCAGACAGAGTAGATGTGCACTGCACACAGGTCAGACACAATGAGGGACATAAATGCAGAAGCAATCTCCTGAGGGTGGGGTTTGCCTAGAAAGGAAGTCCCGGCCCAGCTCATACCTGAGACTGGAGATGAGAGAGGAAACATGGCATGGACTCTTGGGCATCTGGACACCAGACAAGACAGGGGTAAAATCCAATTTGGAACCATAAGAAGGGTTCCTGGGGGTTTATTATGAAACAACTCCAGATTTGGCCTTTTTATGGTGCCAGCAGCGAGAGCCGTGACACTGGACCAGATTAGAATGCAAGCTCTTAGGATTTTTGCCATGTCTTGTGCACACAGGATAAAAGGCTAGATTAGGGTGACAGATGGTGTGAAGGTCCAACACATTGATATCAATGTTACTTGTCTATGTTGAGTGTGAATGCATTGGACCTGTCCGTGTTGGGTGTGAATGCATTGGACCTGTCTATGTTGGGTGTGAATGCATTGGGCCTGTCCGTGTTGGGTGTGAATGCATTGGACCTGTCCGTGTTGGGTGTGAATGCATTGGGCCTGTCCGTGTTGGGTGTGAATGCATTGACATGTCAGTGTTGGGTGTGAATGCATTGGGCCTGTCCGTGTTGGGTGTGAATGCATTGGACATGTCCGTGTTGGGTGTGAATGCATTGGACCTGTCCGAGTAGGGTGTGAATGCATTGGACCTGTCCGTGTTGGGTGTGAATACATTGGACCTGTCCGTGTTGGGTGTGAATACATTGGACCTGTCCGTGTTGGGTGTGAATGCATTGAACATGTCAGTGTTGGGTGTGAATGCATTGAACATGTCAGTGTTGGGTGTGAATGCATTGGACCTTTCCGTGTTGGGTGTGAATGCAATGGACCTGTCCGTGTTGGGCGTGAATGCATTGGGCCTGTCCATGTTGGGTGTGAATGCATTGGGCCTGTCCGTGTTGGGTGTGAATACATTGGACCTGTCCGTGTTGGGTGTGAATGCATTGAACATGTCAGTGTTGGGTGTGAATGCATTGAACATGTCAGTGTTGGGTATGAATGCATTGGACCTTTCCGTGTTGGGTGTGAATGCAATGGACCTGTCCGTGTTGGGCGTGAATGCATTGGGCCTGTCCATGTTGGGTGTGAATGCATTGAACATGTCAGTGTTGGGTGTGAATGCATTGGACCTTTCCGTGTTGGGTGTGAATGCATTGGACCTGTCCGTGTTGGGTGTGAATGCATTGAACATGTCAGTGTTGGGTGTGAATGCATTGAACATGTCAGTGTTGGGTGTGAATGCATTGGACCTTTCCGTGTTGGATGTGAATGCATTGGGCTTGTCCGTGTTGGGTGTGAATGCATTGGACCTGTCCGTGTTGGGTGTGAATGCATTGGGCCTGTCCGTGTTGGGTGTGAATGCATTGAACAAGTCAGTGTTGGGTGTGAATGCATTGAACATGTCAGTGTTGGGTGTGAATGCATTGAACATGTCAGTGTTGGGTGTGAATGTATTGAACATGTCAGTGTTGGGTGTGAATGCATTGGACATTTCCGTGTTGGGTGTGAATGCATTGGGCCTGTCCGTGTTGGGTGTGAATGCATTGGACCTGTCCGTGTTGGGTGTGAATGCATTGGGCCTGTCCGTGTTGGGTGTGAATGCATTGAACAAGTCAGTGTTGGGTGTGAATGCATTGGACCTTTCTGTGTTGGGTGTGAATGCATTGGACCTGTCCGTGTTGGGTGTGAATGCATTGAACAAGTCAGTGTTGGGTGTGAATGCATTGGACCTTTCTGTGTTGGGTGTGAATGCATTGGACCTGTCCGTGTTGGGTGTGAATGCATTGAACATGTCAGTGTTGGGTGTGAATGCATTGGACCTTTCCGTGTTGGGTGTGAATGCATTGAACATGTCAGTGTTGGGTGTGAATGCATTGGACCTTTCTGTGTTGGGTGTGAATGCATTGAACAAGTCAGTGTTGGGTGTGAATGCATTGGACCTTTCTGTGTTGGGTGTGAATGCATTGGACCTGTCCGTGTTGGGTGTGAATGCATTGAACATGTCAGTGTTGGGTGTGAATGCATTGGACCTTTCCGTGTTGGGTGTGAATGCATTGAACATGTCAGTGTTGGGTGTGAATGCATTGGACCTGTCCGTGTTGGGTGTGAATGCATTGAACAGGTCAGTGTTGGGTGTGAATGCATTGGACCTGTCCGTGTTGGGTGTGAATGCATTGGACCTGTCTGTGTTGGGTGTGAATGCATTGAACAGGTCAGTGTTGGGTGTGAATGCATTGGACCTGTCCGTGTTGGGTGTGAATGCATTGAACATGTCAGTGTTGGGTGTGAATGCATTGGACCTGTCCGTGTTGGGTGTGAATGCATTGAACATGTCAGTGTTGGGTGTGAATGCATTAGACCTTTCCGTGTTGGGTGTGAATGCATTGGGCCGGTCCTTGTTGGGTGGGAATGCATTGGACCTGTCCGTGTTGGGTGTGAATGCATTGGACCTGTCTGTGTTGGGTGTGAATGCATTGAACATGTCAGTGTTGGGTGTGAATGCATTGGACCTGTCCGTGTTGGGTGTGAATGCATTGAACATGTCAGTGTTGGGTGTGAATGCATTGGACCTGTCCGTGTTGGGTGTGAATGCATTGAACATGTCAGTGTTGGGTGTGAATGCATTAGACCTTTCCGTGTTGGGTGTGAATGCATTGGACCGGTCCTTGTTGGGTGGGAATGCATTGGACCTGTCCGTGTTGGGTGGGAATGCATTGGACCCGTCCGTGCTGGGTGGGAATGCAATTGACCTGTCTGTATTGGGTGTGAATGCATTGGACCTGTCCGTGTTGGGTGTGAATGCATTGGACCTGTCCGTGTTGGGTGTGAATGCATTGAACATGTCAGTGTTGGGTGTGAATGCATTGGACCTGTCCGTGTTGGGTGTGAATGCATTGGACCTGTCCGTGTTGGGTGTGAATGCAATTGACCTGTCCGTGTTGGGTGTGAATACTTTAGACATGTGATAATGGAGTTGTAACGCGGAGTTTGGTGATCCGTGCTGGTAGCTCCTCCAGGACCGGTCTGTTTCCTCACAGCCACAGCTGGTGGTCCCTTTTCTCATATCTACACACTCTGAGACACACAGTTTCTAGAAACTTCTTCCTGGTTGATCAGGTTCTGGATCACGAAGTACCCGGAGATGTTCCGGTTGGACAGCAAGCTTGAAGAGGCCATGTCTGCATTCTGGGAGGTGATGAAGGAAGGACACGGGAAGACTCACCAGCGAGGTCTTGGCACATCTCCTGTGTAAGGGATTAGCTGCACCTCTCATGTCTTAGTGATGCCCTGTGTTACCTTGTCCCTGGCATACACCTCTGCTAACCCCAGTACTCCAACGCAAGTCCCCTGCTTCCCAGCTACAGGTATATTCTGTGCAAGTTTTCCGTTTCCGTCTCGTGGATGGTCTCCAGCGCTCCATGCTCTCCTGACATTTTCCTGCTTGTTATGTTTGCTAAGTCCCAATCTGTCCCACTGATTCCTTTCTCGGTGTCTCCATCCATGGTGTGTAATTGATGCACCCCCTCTATGTCAGGCTGGAACAGGACGCTGCCAGGCGTATCCAGGACTCTCCCAGCTTCAATAAGAAGAGGAAGGTGTCTCTGCTGTTTGACCACCTGGAGCCCTCTGAGCTGGCTGACCACCTCAGCTTCCTGGACTTCAAGTGTCTGAGCAGGATCTCGGTAATATGGCATGCCAGTTACATGGCACTGGGAGAAAATTACTACACTTTATATAGCACTGGCACAGCTGTCACTGCATCTGCATCTCTATGTATCTGTATCTCAATGTTCTTGAATCCAGGACAAACTGAAAACGAGAGAAATCTCAATGTGTCCGTCCTGGAAAACCAGAGAAATCTCAATGTATCCTTCCTGGGAAACCAGAGAATCTCAATGTGTCCGTCCTGGGAAACCAGAGAAATCTCAATGTGTCCGTCCTGGAAAACCAGAGAAATCTCAATGTATCCTTCCTGGGAAACCAGAGAAATCTCAATGTGTCCGTCCTGGGAAACCAGAGAAATCTCAATGTGTCCTTCCTGGAAAACCAGAGAAATCTCAATGTGTCCGTCCTGGAAAACCAGAGAAATCTCAATGTATCCTTCCTGGAAAACCAGAGAAATCTCAATGTATCCTTCCTGGGAAACCAGAGAAATCTCAATGTGTCCTTCCTGGGAAAATATTTGTTATTTATTTATAAAGTGTTTCCCAGGAAGGACACATTGAGATTTCTCTGGTTTTCAGTGTTTTCTGGATTCAAGAACATTGAATTGTTACAAAAACACAAAGTAATAAAATGCAAGATATTAAAAACACAAATATACAGATTAACAGAAAATAAATATGTAGCAAATATAGTCACTATGTTACATGTTTACAGGTACATTCTGTATATAGTCACTGTGTTACATGTTTACAGGTACATTCTGTATATAGTCACTGTGTTACATGTTTACAGGCGCATTCTGTATATAGTCACTGTGTTACATGTTTACAGGTGTATTCTGTATATAGTCACTGTGTTACATGTTTACAGGTGCATTCTGTATATAGTCACTGTGTTACATGTTTACAGGCGCTTTCTGTATATAGTCACTGTTACATGTTTACAGGTACATTCTGTATATAGTCACTGTGTTACATGTTTACAGGTGCATTCTGTATATAGTCACTGTGTTACATGTTTACAGGTGCATTCTGTATATAGTCACTATGTTACATGTTTACAGGTGCATTCTGTATATAGTCACTGTGTTATATGTTTACAGGCGCTTTCTGTATATAGTCACTGTTACATGTTTACAGGTACATTCTGTATATAGTCACTGTGTTACATGTTTACAGGTGCATTCTGTATATAGTCACTGTGTTACATGTTTACAGGTGCATTCTGTATATAGTCACTGTTACATGTTTACAGGTACATTCTGTATATAGTCACTGTGTTACATGTTTACAGGTGCATTCTGTATATAGTCACTGTGTTACATGTTTACAGGCGCTTTCTGTATATAGTCACTGTTACATGTTTACAGGTACATTCTGTATATAGTCACTGTGTTACATGTTTACAGGTGCATTCTGTATATAGTCACTGTGTTACATGTTTACAGGTGCATTCTGTATATAGTCAATATGTTACATGTTTACAGGTGCATTCTGTATATAGTCACTGTGTTACATGTTTACAGGTGCATTCTGTATATAGTCACTGTTACATGTTTACAGGTACATTCTGTATATAGTCACTGTGTTACATGTTTACAGGTGCATTCTGTATATAGTCACTGTTACATGTTTACAGGTGCATTCTGTATATAGTCACTGTGTTACATGTTTACAGGCGCATTCTGTATATAGTCACTGTGTTACATGTTTACAGGTGCATTCTGTATATAGTCACTGAGTTACATGTTTACAGGCGCATTCTGTATATAGTCACTGTTACATGTTTACAGGCGCATTCTGTATATAGTCACTGTGTTACATGTTTACATGCGCATTCTGTATTTAGTCACTGTGTTACATGTTTACAGGCGCATTCTGTATATAGTCACTGTGTTACATGTTTACAGGTGCATTCTGTATATAGTCACTGAGTTACATGTTTACAGGTGCATTCTGTATATAGTCACTGAGTTACATGTTTACATGCGCATTCTGTATATAGTCACTGTGTTACATGTTTACAGGCGCATTCTGTATATAGTCACTGAGTTACATGTTTACAGGCGCATTCTGTATATAGTCACTGTGTTACATGTTTACAGGTGTATTCTGTATATAGTCACTGTGTTACATGCTTACAGGCGCATTCTGTATATAGTCACTGAGTTACATGTTTACAGGTGCATTCTGTATATAGTCACTATGTTTACATGTTTACAGGCGCATTCTGTATATAGTCACGGTGTTACATGTTTACAGGCGCATTCTGTATATAGTCACTGTGTTACATGTTTACAGGCGCATTCTGTATATAGTCACTGTGTTACATGTTTACAGGCGCATTCTGTATATAGTCACTATGTTACATGTTTACAGGTGCATTCTGTATATAGTCACTGAGTTACATGTTTACAGGTGCATTCTGTATATAGTCACTATGTTACATGTTTACAGGCACATTCTGTATATAGTCACTATGTTACATGTTTACAGGTGCATTCTGTATATAGTCACTGTGTTACATGTTTACAGGTGCATTCTGTATATAGTCACTGTGTTACATGTTTACAGGCGCATTCTGTATTGAGGTATGTTAATAGGGAAGTCTTAAGTGACTTTCGACTGGGGGAAGATTTGATGGCGTCTGGGACGATATTCCATATTTGCGGTGCTCTGTAGGAAAATGAGGATGGAGCCACTTTATTTTTGTATTGCGGTATTGCAAGTAAGGTCCTGGTCCTGGATCGGAGGTTATAGGGCGAGGGAACTGCTGGGGGAAGCAGTCTATTCAGGTAGGGTGGCAGCTTCCCAGATTCCTGGATTCCAGCGATGGCCAGTTTAGCTCTTTTAACATGTCACAATGGTGGGTCATGTAGTTACATTGTAGCACAAAGCGGCAGAATGAGTTATACAATGCAGTAAGTTTCTGAAGGTGTGTTTGCGGGGCGGCTGCATACATTACATCTCCGTATTCAATAGCCGGCATAAGCACTTGTTGTACAATCTGCCTTGTTACCACGGGGCTCAGGCAGGATTTGTTTCTGTACAGGGCACCTAGTTTGGGGTAAAGATGAGAGTTTTTCAATGTAGGGCCAAAGATTTGGGTTTAACCACATACCTAGATATTTGAGAGAAGTGACTGTGGTCAGGGTGCCATTTGATCTTGTCCCCACACATAAAAGGGATTTTTAGAATCTGCTGATTCTGAAAGGTTTCCTGACAAATCTGTTGGGGTGTATTTATTTACGCTGAGCAATGTTTATATGAATGTGACTATCATCAATGTGTTTGTCACTGCGTCTCTGTGTGTGTGCCTGTCACTGCGTGTGTGTGTCGGTCTCTGCTTCTGTGTGTGTCTGTCACTGTGTGTCTCTCTATAGCTGTATATATGAATGTGATTACCCTTGATGTGTTTCTTTCTCTGTCGTTGCGGCTCTGCATGTTCCGCTCTCAGGATGTGGACGCGCTGTATTGTAATACTAAATGATTAAACGTAGCGACGTGTGAAGGATACTGTGAGTGATGAGTGTGGGGGGTGTTTCGTCGCTTTCCACCGTCTCAGCCTTCCTCTCCCGGTCTCAGCATTTAGACTATCGCAGCTACACCCTGCAGAACTCTCTGCGAGACATCCCGCGTCTGGAGCGCTCCGTCAACCTGTGCAACAGCATCTCTCAGTGGGTCCAGATCATGATCCTGAACCGACCCAGCCCACAGCAGCGCGCCGAGGTCTTCAATAAGTTCATCCAGGTGATACAGGTGAGGCCAAAGCATTATTTATAAACTTATTCCATAGCGCTGTACAACGTATACTGACCATTTATAAAACACCAACATAATACACAGAGCTGTACAGTGTATACCTACCGAACATATGCCACAGTGCTGTACAATGAGAAGTAATGGGGCCGTGTGGGGATAGATCAAGGTGGGGACCTAGGCAGGGGATAGATCTGGGCAGGGGCCATGTGGGGTATAGATTGGTGTGAGGGACATGTGAGAAGTAGATCCTGGTGGGGTCTGTGTGTGGGGATAGAGCAGGGTGGGGTCTCTGTGGGGGGATAGAGCAGGGTGGGGTCTTTGTGGGGGGATAGACAGGGCGGGGCCATATCGGGTGGGTTTTGGGGGATTATGGAGTCAGATGTAGATGTACAAGTCGTGTGTTAATTTACCAAAGCCATTAAAGGCCCCGTCACGGATTTATCCCCCCTCCCTGTTCTAACTCTCAGGGCCCCCATACCGGCTCACTGGGGATGATGTGTGTGTGGTTGGTAAGTGTAGCAGAGCGTTGCATGCGTTTGCACCTTACTTAGAATAGCGCTGCTGCTTTTTTTCTGCAGAAACTGCGCAAACTGCAGAATTTTAACACTTTGATGGCTGTGATTGGAGGATTGTGTCATAGCGCCATCTCACGGCTGAAGGAAACGCACGGCTACCTGTCCCAGGACGTCCTGAAGGTGAGCGGAAGCCCGGGGGCATGATGGATAACAATATACCCCCAATGCATAACAATATACCCCAATGTATGATAATATACCCCAATGCATGACAATATACCCCAATGCATAACAATATTCCCCAATATGTGATAATATCCCCCAATGCATGACAATATACCCCAATGTATGATAATATCCTCCAATGTCCTCTTGGACTCCAATCTATCCTTTACTCCTCACATTTAGTCATTAACCAAATCCTGATACTTCCACCTAAAAAACATTAAGCACGTCCGTCCCTTTCTTAATCCAGACTCTACTAAAATACTCACTCATCCAAGCTCTTATTATCTCCCGCCTTGACTACTGTAACCTCCTTCTCTCTGGCCTTAAGAGATCCCAGATTCTCCCTCTGCAGTCTGTTATGAACGCCTGTGCCAGACTCATACACCTCACCTCCAGCACCTCCCACCACCACCACTTTTCAGGTTTAGACAAAGACATTCTTATGCCCAGAGTCACGTGTCATAGTATGGTCATAGAAAGGGGGAACTTTCTAAGTCATATCATCATACATTCCTGAGACTTTCTACAAATTTAAGAAAAGGGCTTATTAACTAAATAGTATATGTCGATAACCTTTTTTACGTATAAACCAGGGAAATTAATATTTATCAGTTCCCACCTTGATCACATACACAGTTGTGATCACTCAAAAGGATAAGACAAGACAAGGCATTGTTACTGGTCGTAGTCAGGACCAGTGTTATCACTTTATACCCATAGGTCATTCTAGATGCCCAGAGGGGGACACAAATAGTCCAGTAACTACTTATGGGAGGGGAATGGAGGAAAGGAATCAAGGAGGGTGGAGTGGAAGTGCACGGTAGGCAGGGGCACGAATGATAATCATGAAATACCTCAATACCTTTACGATGTACTGAAGCGATTCGCCAAGGAGGCCCTTTATGAGCATAAAATACACTTATCTATAATAAAATCTAGATTCACTCTTCTGATGAACCAAACTAGGGACCTGGGCCAAATGCCTAATCTAGACATTAAATAACTATTAACTCCCATTTCCCAAATTAATTTCACCGAACAAGAAAAAAAATACAATCAATTACAATTCAAACTTTCTCATCTTTTTTCCACGCTTTCAACACTTATAACTTCTTCTTTTATATTTTTCATTTATTTAATAGGTGATTCTGGTAAACGGGTAAATAAAACTTGCCCTTACTACAACTAAAATAACTCAATATAAAATATATAGAATTAAAATATGTCTGTACCACAAGTCAATAAACTATGTTATCGAAGGGTATAAAGAAATCAATAGAAATTCTCATTTATTCAGTAACAAAGGAACTGCACAGGTTACCACGCCCTCTTTTGTGCAGAACACATAGCTCATATTAAGGTGTGGTCAAGCCTTTGTCCTGGATGGCAAGTTGAGACCATAGCATTGAAATAAATACCTGAATACGCCCTTTTAGGTCTCCAGATAATTTTGCATATAGAAGCACATCAAAAACCAATATCAATGACAAATCGTTAGGATTTAATTGCTATTATTTATTTATTTTAAGGCATTAGATATGTGTTATTTGCTATGTACCTTCTCGTTATCCCTGATAGATACTCAAAGCATGTAAGCACAATCATTGTCTAAAACACAAGTCGTTAAAATAGCAACATAGTAATGTCAAAACAGGTCACATTCCACAAAACTCCCAACACACAGCCAAATACACATCTTCCATGCCCATACACTGTCCAAAAGGACACTGAAAACAAAATGCACACACAAAAAAATAACTCCAAATCCAGCATCACTTCATCATTGCAACAAAACCCAAAACATACAATAAAGTATCTGTTTTTTTGTACATGTGACAAACCATTGCAAATCATACCAACCAAGCAGCATGTGTAAAGTAAGACAGTCCTTATATAGATACATATGGAGAAACACAGTATTATAATTTGGGAATACACAAAACAAAGATGGACAATAGATGAGTGATTAGTAAATACAATGTAATCAAGCTAGGAGATGCACTCACGTTGAAAATAAACTTTATTAGTATTGGAAAAAAAGATAAAAATATAATGCATATACATGAATAAATAAATAAACCAGGTTCACCAGCAAACAATTTTTTTCTGTTAATCCTTCAAAGGGAAATACATACACCAAGTACAACCAATAAATACCATAAATTACCCGGCACTTGGAAAAAATGTGAACAAGAGAACGGAGCCAAGGATCCCAACGTTTCGACAGCTAAGGTCTTTATCAAGGGATAAAACGTATGTGTACACACTCAGTATATATGCATCACAATAACTAGGAAGAACCAATCATACAACCAAATTAAATAACGCACCTGTACCATATAACGGCGGCCACCGTAGCCAGCACCTGACGCCGCGCACAAGACACGTCAAAAGCGTCTGGTGTCGGCAAGGAGACCATGCGCATGCGCCCTGGATGACCGGCGCATGCGCAATGGACGTCCATAAAGAGACCCGATGCTTATGATCTTAAACTCGGTGTTGAAGTCGGCGTATACAAGACAGACTCAATTATGGTACCCCAGGCATGTTAATCCTCCACCAGAGCTTACTACAGAGTTATACATACAATATCAAAAAGAACTCAACAAAAGACAACCTAAATGTACATACTTATACAACAAGAGTAGTTGTTATCACTACATAATCACCTCATATTAATTCATCTCATATGATTACCGTATAGTCACTCATACCAATCTATATTAGACAGAAAATGGCCATCATATATAATATATGCCAATATTCACTAAATCAAAAAATAATAAATACTAACACCTCAAACTCATGTCATATATATAAAGAATCACATCATGAACTCATATCATATATATAAAAAAATTCACATCATGATGATCAAAAATTCAACAGGGATTTAAACAATCACCAAATATAATCTATACTGTTATGCCAACTTCATTAATCCAATGAACAAAGAAAGAGAAAAAAAAAATATATAAAAAATACAAAAATACGAAGTGGATCCAATAACTGTGTAGTGATAGGGATAGATGTATTAATTTAGTTATCACAATCTTCAAAAAAGTCCTCTTATAAATTAATCGTCTTAATCAGAAAGTTCTCCCATTAGGAATACAAATCCTAAAAAAATATAAAAACATTAATCCATATAAAAAGAACAACCAGGTCAGAAGGACGCTGCTAAATTATAGCAAGGGACTCAAGTCCCTGTCTTCATTCAATCCCAAAGGAGCCAAAGTTTGTAACTCATACATCCAGTGAAGTTCTGGTTGTTTCAAAAGTGACAATCTATTCCCTCCTCTAACAGGGGTCAATATACTCTATCACAGTATAACGCAACTGTGCAACGGTATGGCCAAATGTCTCGCAACTGGGGACTGTATCCGTTGAGTACCGGTATTACTTTTATGTTCTCGAATCCTCACCGTGAGTGCCCTATGTGTCTGGCCAACATATCCCAGACCACATGGGCATTTCAACAGATACACCACAAAATCCGATTGACAATCTACTCAAGATTTGATCCAATATTCTTTACCACAACCTGAGATGCGTAAATTTCGCCCCAGTCAAGACACCATTACAGTGAGTACATCGTCCACATCTGTACATACCTGGAGTTGGAGTCCATATCACATTAGTCTTCGTTTTTAAAGATAAACAGACGTAATCATTGGCAATAAACAAATTAAATACAAATAAAAACGTGAAACCTGAAAAAAACCAAAAAAAAAAACCGTTCTCCGTTACATAAAGTGCAGAATGAGAAATTGGTTTGCGGTTACAGTAATAATAAAAAAATGAGTTTCCAAAAAAATAAAAACACCAGCACAAAAGCGGGCGGCAAGTGCAGGACGGACAATCGCAATGGGAGCGCAGCGCTTAGATGAGAGAAGAATACAGATTAGATCTCATTAATCAACTAAAATAAACAATCATCAACAAGGCCAGGAGACTGCGCAAAGTACAATAATAGACATCGAGTGAACAATAAACAAACAAAAGCATAAACACTCCGGAACTCCGGGACACTTCCGCGAGTTACAAGACAAAACGAAAACGAAATAAACAACAGTCAGGGAACTCCAGCACTTCAGGGGCGCACTTCAAGTTACAATAAACAAACGAGAATAATAAACAGGTCAGGGTACTCCAGCACTTCTGGGCGAGTTACAATATAACAAACAGACGAATAAGGAAACAGGTCAGGGAAACTCCAGCACTTCGGGCGAGTTACAATAAACAAACGAGAATAATAAACAGGTCAGGGTACTCCAGCACTTTGGGCGAGTTACAATAAACAAACGAGAATAATAAACAGGTCAGGGAACTCCAGCACTTCGGGCGAGTTACAATAAAACAACGAGAATAAAAACAGGTCAGGGTACTCCAGCACTTCGGGCGAGTTACAATAAACAAACGAGAATAAGAAACAGGTCAGGGCGAGTTACAATAAACAAACGAGAATAATAAACAGGTCAGGGTACTCCAGCACTTTGGGCGAGTTACAATAAACAAACGAGAATAAGAAACAGGTCAGGGCGAGTTACAATAAACAAACGAGAATAATAAACAGGTCAGGGAACTCCAGCACTTCGGGCGAGTTACAATAAACAAACGAGAATAATAAACAGGTCAGGGTACTCCAGCACTTTGGGCGAGTTACAATAAACAAACGAGAATAATAAAACAGGTCAGGGTACTCCAGCACTTCGGGCGAGTTACAATAAACAAACGAGAATAATAAACAGGTCAGGGAACTCCAGCACTTTGGGCGAGTTACAATAAACAAATGAGAATAAAAAACAGGTCAGGGTACTCCAGCACTTTGGGCGAGTTACAATAAACAAACGAGAATAATAAACAGGTCAGGGAACTCCAGCACTTCGGGCGAGTTACAATAAACAAACGAGAATAATAAACAGGTCAGGGTACTCCAGCACTTTGGGCGAGTTACAATAAACAAACGAGAATAATAAACAGGTCAGGGTACTCCAGCACTTCGGGCGAGTTACAATAAACAAACGAGAATAATAAACAGGTCAGGGAACTCCAGCACTTTGGGCGAGTTACAATAAACAAATGAGAATAAAAAACAGGTCAGGGTACTCCAGCACTTCGGGCGAGTTACAATAAACAAACGAGAATAATAAACAGGTCAGGGCGAGTTACAATAAACAAATGAGAATAAAAAACAGGTCAGGGTACTCCAGCACTTTGGGCGAGTTACAATAAACAAACGAGAATAATAAACAGGTCAGGGTACTCCAGCACTTCGGGCGAGTTACAATAAACAAATGAGAATAAAAAACAGGTCAGGGTACTCCAGCACTTTGGCGAGTTACAATAAACAACGAGAATAATAAACAGGTCAGGGTACTCCAGCACTTTGGGCGAGTTACAATAAACAAACGGGAATAATAAACAGGTCAGGGTACTCCAGCACTTCGGGCGAGTTACAATAAACAAATGAGAATAAAAAACAGGTCAGGGCGAGTTACAATAAACAAATGAGAATAATAAACAGGTCAGGGTACTCCAGCACTTTGGGCGAGTTACAATAAACAAACGAGAATAATAAACAGGTCAGGGTACTCCAGCACTTCGGGCGAGTTACAATAAACAAACGAGAATAATAAACAGGTCAGGGTACTCCAGCACTTCGGGCGAGTTACAATAAACAAACGAGAATAAGAAACAGGTCAGGGTACTCCAGCACTTTGGGCGAGTTACAATAAACAAACGAGAATAAGAAACAGGTCAGGGTACTCCAGCACTTTGGGCGAGTTACAATAAACAAACGAGAATAATAAACAGGTCAGGGTACTCCAGCACTTCGGGCGAGTTACAATAAACAAACGAGAATAAGAAACAGGTCAGGGTACTCCAGCACTTCGGGGCGAGTTACAATAAAAAACGAGAATAATAAACAGGTCAGGGTACTCCAGCATCGGCGAGTTACAATAAACAAACGAGAATAAGAAACAGGTCAGGGAAACTCCAGCACTTCGGGCGTGTTACAATAAACAAACGAGAATAATAAACAGGTCAGGGTACTCCAGCACTTCGGGCGAGTTACAATAAACAAAGAGAATAATAAACAGGTCAGGGAACTCCAGCACTTCGGGCGAGTTACAATAAACAAACGAGAATAATAAACAGGTCAGGGTACTCCAGCACTTCGGGCGAGTTACAATAAACAAACGAGAATAATAAACAGGTCAGGGTACTCCAGCACTTCGGGCAAGTTACAATAAACAAACGAGAATAATAAACAGGTCAGGGAACTCCAGCACTTCGGGCGAGTTACAATAAACAAACGAGAATAATAAACAGGTCAGGGTACTCCAGCACTTCGGGCGAGTTACAATAAACAAACGAGAATAATACAGGTCAGGGTACTCCAGCACTTCGGGCAAGTTACAATAAACAAACGAGAATAATAAAAGGTCAGGGAACTCCAGCACTTCGGGCGTGTTACAATAAACAAACGAGAATAATAAACAGGTCAGGGTACTCCAGCACTTCGGGCGAGTTACAATAAACAAAGAGAATAATAAACAGGTCAGGGAACTCCAGCACTTCGGGCGAGTTACAATAAACAAACGAGAATAATAAACAGGTCAGGGTACTCCAGCACTTTGGGCGAGTTACAATAAACAAACGAGAATAATAAACAGGTCAGGGTACTCCAGCACTTTGGGCGAGTTACAATAAACAAACGAGAATAATAAACAGGTCAGGGTACTACAGCACTTCGGGCGAGTTACAATAAACAAACGAGAATAAGAAACAGGTCAGGGTACTCCAGCACTTCGGGCAAGTTACAATAAACAAACGAGAATAATAAACAGGTCAGGGAACTCCAGCACTTTGGGCGAGTTACAATAAACAAATGAGAATAAAAAACAGGTCAGGGTACTCCAGCACTTCGGGCGAGTTACAATAAACAAACGAGAATAATAAACAGGTCAGGGCGAGTTACAATAAACAAATGAGAATAAAAAACAGGTCAGGGTACTCCAGCACTTTGGGCGAGTTACAATAAACAAACGAGAATAAGAAACAGGTCAGGGCGAGTTACAATAAACAAATGAGAATAAAAAACAGGTGAGGGTACTCCAGCACTTTGGGCGAGTTACAATAAACAAATGAGAATAAAAAACAGGTCAGGGCGAGTTACAATAAACAAATGAGAATAATAAACAGGTCAGGGTACTCCAGCACTTTGGGCGAGTTACAATAAACAAACGAGAATAATAAACAGGTCAGGGTACTCCAGCACTTCGGGCGAGTTACAATAAACAAACGAGAATAATAAACAGGTCAGGGTACTCCAGCACTTCGGGCGAGTTACAATAAACAAACGAGAATAAGAAACAGGTCAGGGTACTCCAGCACTTCGGGCGAGTTACAATAAACAAACGAGAATAATAAACAGGTCAGGGTACTCCAGCACTTTGGGCGAGTTACAATAAACAAACGAGAATAAGAAACAGGTCAGGGTACTCCAGCACTTCGGGCGAGTTACAATAAACAAACGAGAATAATAAACAGGTCAGGGTACTCCAGCACTTCGGGCGAGTTACAATAAACAAACGAGAATAATAAACAGGTCAGGGTACTCCAGCACTTCGGGCGAGTTACAATAAACAAACGAGAATAAGAAACAGGTCAGGGTACTCCAGCACTTCGGGCGAGTTACAATAAGCAAAGAGAATAATAAACAGGTCAGGGTACTCCAGCACTTGAGACTTAGCTCCGGGCGAGTTACGGCAAATAAACAGACCAAACAAACAGGGATGCCGCAGTGCCGCCGGCAGCCGAAGAAAACACGTAGACAGATTAGGTCACTAGGAGTTGGTGTCACCCCCTAGATGGTGTCACCCTGGAGTGGCCCGCTCCCATCGCACCCCCTTGTGACGCCACTGGATTTATCCCCCATTATATAAAGTTATTTATAGGGGCTCTTGCCCTAGTAATAGAGATGGCGTTGCGGCCTGCGTCCGCCATGCTGCATTCTGATTGGGTTTTTCCTCTCCTTAGAGATCTTTCTCTTTGTGTTGCAGACGCTGAGTGAGATGACGGAGCTGTTGTCCTCCAGCAGTAATTACAGCACATACCGCCGCATGTACAATGAGTGTGAGGGTTTTAAGATTCCCATCCTGGGGGTGCAGCTCAAGGACCTGGTGTCTCTGAACGAGGCTCTGCCTGATTACCTGGACAATGGGAAGATTAACGTCAGCAAATTGCACAGCCTGTACCAGCACATCCTGGAGCTCAGACAGTTACAGAAAGCAGATCCTCCATTCAAGGCCCATAAGGATGTCATTCTCCTGCTCACTGTGAGTCTGCGTGGCACTGTGTGTACATGGCACGGAGTAGCAGTGTGTGAGGGTGCTATGCTGTCTGCGGTGTGTGTACGTGGTAAGGTGTGTTAGTGCATGTGGGGAAGGTTGGAACAGAGAGTTAGGGTTTGTAACTGAAGCTCTCTTCATCTTTGTGTCCTCACCCTCCATGGCACATGTTTCCCTCTTGCCCACACAATATATGGCGTCAGGCCCATTGGAGAAGTGTGGATGCTGGCCTCCTGCCAAGGGACCGTCGACCAATGTGGCAAAGCCAACGCTAACTGACGTTGGTCATAAGTGGGCGCATCAGGATTAATTTTGTTAAATGTGTAGGAATCTTAACGGATTGTATTTTAGGAGGTTAGTTGTGTAAATCTAATGTAGACTTATTGTTCTTGCTGTCTGTGTGATTGTTTGTCCAAAGATTGATTTGATGTTGTTTATTTGCTACTTTTGTCTTGTGTAACTGATCAGGTTTCTGTGTCTCCTGACGGAATTCACCCCCCCCCCTCATGTACACAATGTATTCTGCTGATTGTGTCATGTTACCTCCCCCTCCCAGTTTCCCAAATAACTGCTCCCCATTTCACATTAAAGATCATTCTTCATCCCTGCATTAAGCCGTGTCTGGTGTTTGGGGAGAGATACATAGAATTATACAGCACTCCCTCAAGTTCTGGCTGAGGGTTGCGGGAGCAAAAAAAGCTGCTGCGGATCTGCTTTACGTGGTAGAAGGGACGGATGCTGTAACAGGTTGGGGTCTGGTCCTCAACTTGGAGACCAATCACCCCCCAGTGCCGTTACAGGGTTAGGGTTACAGATTGAGTTATGGTTATAGTTACAGTCAGGATTATGGTTAGAGTTAGGGTTACAGTTCTGGTAAAGTTTACAGTTAGAGTTAAAATTATGGTTAAAGTTGGGGTTAAGGTTACTGTGGCGTGCATCACTTTGGACTTGGGGTACATTGGACTAGAAATGTATTTGGGAGGTGACGGCCTGATGTTCTATATTATTTCCTTGCCCTCTCGTGTGCAGAGTATTTGTGTAATCTGTATTATGTAAGAATAATGTTATGGTTTATTTTGAGTGGTTTTGTTAATCTTTGTCAGGCAAACACTGCCCCTTTATCTGCTGTTTTAGATTATAATGTTGTGTACCTTGTACGGCTGTCATTGTCCTGTCTTGTCTAGGAATTTTCAGCAAATGTTTATCCCATTATCTGTCTTAGTCTAATTATGTCCCAAATAACGTGAAGCAGAAGCAGCAAAAACCCTCACAATATTTTCTATGGGAGGCTTTGTATATGTAAATGACTCATGTTTGACCACATAAATATCTGTGCCTGTCCCCAATAAAACCAGTTCCATTTTGACTCTGAAAACCTCCAGATCTACAGCCTTGTCTTACTTGTGGGGGATGCTAGCAGGCTCTTTACATGTTCCGGTCCTTAAGCTTTGTCTAAAGACTGGAGGAAGGCAGGAGAGTCTGATGGGGAGAACACGGGGGACCGGCAAGGAAGCGGTATTGAGAGATGTGACCCGGTCGGATACTGAGATCTGTTACAGTTAAGGTTATGGTTACAGTCAGAGTTAGGGTTACGTTGTTAGTGATTATTTTGATCCGGTTAGGGACTCGGCGTAAAATAGTGATTTTTATAAACTCTGTCATTTCGTGGTCGCCTTTTATAACGGTCGGGCAGCATTTAGTGAAACCTAGAGGTATAATGCGCAGGCAGAAGATCCAGAAAGTCTCATGGCGTGGGTGGGACGGCACGATTCCATGTCAGGGTAATGCCAGCGATTTATTTTCCTTCTAGTCATCCCTGGACCTTTTTCACACAGAGGATGAGATCTACTCGTTATCGTACAACAGAGAACCAAGGAGCCCCAAGCCACTGGTGAGAAAAAACTCCGAATGTGACCATCTGAGGACACGTCTCGCCCTGTCTCTCCATCTGATTACACGTCTCGCTCTGTCTCTCCATCTGAGGACACGTCTCGCTCTGTCTCTCCATCTGAGGACACGTCTCGCCCTGTCTCTCCATCTGAGGACACGTCTCGCTCTGTCTCTCCATCTGAGGACACGTCTCGCCCTGTCTCTCCATCTGATTACACGTCTCGCTCTGTCTCTCCATCTGAGGACACGTCTCGCCCTGTCTCTCCATCTGAAGACACGTCTCGCTCTGTCTCTCCATCTGATTACACGTCTCGCCCTGTCTCTCCATCTGATTACACGTCTCGCCCTGTCTCTCCATCTGATTACACGTCTCGCCCTGTCTCTCCATCTGATTACACGTCTCGCCCTGTCTCTCCATCTGAGGACACGTCTCGCTCTGTCTCTCCATCTGAGGACACGTCTCGCCCTGTCTCTCCATCTGATTACACGTCTCGCCCTGTCTCTCCATCTGATTACACGTCTCGCTCTGTCTCTCCATCTGATTACACGTCTCGCTCTGTCTCTCCATCTGATTACACGTTTCGCCCTGTCTCTCCATCTGAGGACACGTCTCGCCCTGTCTCTCCATCTGATTACACGTTTCGCCCTGTCTCTCCATCTGATTACACGTTTCGCCCTGTCTCTCCATCTGATTACACGTTTCGCCCTGTCTCTCCATCTGATTACACGTCTCGCCCTGTCTCTCCATCTGATTACACGTTTCGCCCTGTCTCTCCATCTGAGGACACGTCTCGCCCTGTCTCTCCATCTGATTACACGTCTCGCCCTGTCTCTCCATCTGATTACACGTCTCGCCCTGTCTCTCCATCTGAGGACACGTCTCGCTCTGTCTCTCCATCTGATTACACGTCTCGCTCTGTCTCTCCATCTGAGGACACGTCTCGCTCTGTCTCTCCATCTGAGGACACGTCTCGCCCTGTCTCTCCATCTGAGGACACGTCTCGCCCTGTCTCTCCATCTGAGGACACGTCTCGCCCTGTCTCTCCATCTGAGGACACGTCTCGCTCTGTCTCTCCATCTGAGGACACGTCTCGCTCTGTCTCTCCATCTGAGGACACGTCTCGCTCTGTCTCTCCATCTGATTACACGTCTCGCTCTGTCTCTCCATCTGATTACACGTCTCGCTCTGTCTCTCCATCTGAGGACACGTCTCGCTCTGTCTCTCCATCTGAGGACACGTCTCGCCCTGTCTCTCCATCTGAGGACACGTCTCGCCCTGTCTCTCCATCTGAGGACACGTCTCGCTCTGTCTCTCCATCTGAGGACACGTCTCGCTCTGTCTCTCCATCTGAGGACACGTCTCGCTCTGTCTCTCTCCATCTGATTACACGTCTCGCTCTGTCTCTCCATCTGATTACACGTCTCGCTCTGTCTCTCCATCTGAGGACACGTCTCGCCCTGTCTCTCCATCTGAGGACACGTCTCGCCCTGTCTCCATGAGGACACGTCTCGCTCTGTCTCTCCATCTGAGGACACGTCTCGCTCTGTCTCTCCATCTGAGGACACGTCTCGCTCTGTCTCTCCATCTGATTACACGTCTCGCTCTGTCTCTCCATCTGATTACACGTCTCGCTCTGTCTCTCCATCTGAGGACACGTCTCGCCCTGTCTCTCCATCTGAGGACACGTCTCGCCCTGTCTCTCCATCTGAGGACACGTCTCGCTCTGTCTCTCCATCTGAGGACACGTCTCGCCCTGTCTCTCCATCTGATTACACGTCTCGCCCTGTCTCTCCATCTGATTACACGTCTCGCCCTGTCTCTCCATCTGAGGACACGTCTCGCCCTGTCTCTCCATCTGAGGACACGTCTCGCTCTGTCTCTCCATCTGAGGACACGTCTCGCTCTGTCTCTCCATCTGAGGACACGTCTCGCTCTGTCTCTCCATCTGATTACACGTCTCGCCCTGTCTCTCCATCTGATTACACGTCTCGCTCTGTCTCTCCATCTGATTACACGTCTCGCCCTGTCTCTCCATCTGAGGACACGTCTCGCTCTGTCTCTCCATCTGAGGACACGTCTCGCTCTGTCTCTCCATCTGAGGACACGTCTCGCCCTGTCTCTCCATCTGATTACACGTCTCGCTCTGTCTCTCCATCTGAGGACACGTCTCGCTCTGTCTCTCCATCTGAGGACACGTCTCGCTCTGTCTCTCCATCTGAGGACACATCTCACTCTGTCTCTCCATCTGATTACACGTCTCGCCCTGTCTCTCCATCTGAGGACACGTCTCGCCCTGTCTCTCCATCTGATTACACGTCTCGCCCTGTCTCTCCATCTGATTACACGTCTCGCCCTGTCTCTCCATCTGATTACACGTCTCGCCCTGTCTCTCCATCTGATTACACGTCTCGCTCTGTCTCTCCATCTGAGGACACGTCTCGCTCTGTCTCTCCATCTGATTACACGTCTCGCCCTGTCTCTCCATCTGATTACACGTCTCGCTCTGTCTCTCCATCTGAGGACACGTCTCGCCCTGTCTCTCCATCTGATTACACGTCTCGCCCTGTCTCTCCATCTGATTACACGTCTCGCCCTGTCTCTCCATCTGATTACACGTCTCGCCCTGTCTCTCCATCTGATTACACGTCTCGTCTGTCTCTCCATCTGATTACACGTCTCGCCCTGTCTCTCCATCTGAGGACACGTCTCGCTCTGTCTCTCCATCTGATTACACGTCTCGCTCTGTCTCTCCATCTGAGGACACGTCTCGCTCTGTCTCTCCATCTGATTACACGTCTCGCCCTGTCTCTCCATCTGAGGACACGTCTCGCCCTGTCTCTCCATCTGATTACACGTCTCGCCCTGTCTCTCCATCTGATTACACGTCTCGCCCTGTCTCTCCATCTGATTACACGTCTCGCTCTGTCTCTCCATCTGATTACACGTTCGCCCTGTCTCTCCATCTGATTACACGTCTCACTCTGTCTCTCCATCTGATTACACGTCTCGCCCTGTCTCTCCATCTGATTACACGTCTCGCTCTGTCTCTCCATCTGATTACACGTCTCGCCCTGTCTCTCCATCTGATTACACGTCTCGCTCTGTCTCTCCATCTGAGGACACGTCTCGCTCTGTCTCTCCATCTGAGGACACGTCTCGCCCTGTCTCTCCATCTGATTACACGTCTCGCCCTGTCTCTCCATCTGATTACACGTCTCGCTCTGTCTCTCCATCTGATTACACGTCTCGCCCTGTCTCTCCATCTGAGGACACGTCTCGCTCTGTCTCTCCATCTGATTACACGTCTCGCCCTGTCTCTCCATCTGATTACACGTCTCGCCCTGTCTCTCCATCTGATTACACGTCTCGCCCTGTCTCTCCATCTGATTACACGTCTCGCTCTGTCTCTCCATCTGAGGACACGTCTCGCTCTGTCTCTCCATCTGAGGACACGTCTCGCCCTGTCTCTCCATCTGATTACACGTCTCGCCCTATTTCTCCATCTGCCCCATTGTCTCGCTCTGCCCTTTTACTTTTGCCCTCCCCCATCCCATGTTGCATACTTTATATTTATCACTGTTCATACATCTTTCTTTAATATTAGCCCTCAGTGCTGTACAAGCCCCCAACTGAGATAGTCCAGTGGACCCCGGGCGTGCCTCATCATCAGGACCCTGAGACCCTTAGTCACAACGTGGAGCAGATTGTGGAGGTGAGACATGCGTTGGAGATCTGTGTCCTGATTGAAGGGACACATATTTGTCTCCTGCAGAAGCATTGAGAGCCATCGGAAAGTGGTCCAATTCAACATGCGTCACATTCAATCATATCACCAATATACAGGTCACCAATATACGAGTCACACCAATATACGAGTCACACCAATATACGAGTCACACCAATATACGAGTCACACCAATATACAGGTCACCAATATACGAGTCACACCAATATACGAGTCACACCAATATACGAGTCACCAATATACGAGTCACACCAATATACAGGTCACCAATATACGAGTCACACCAATATACAGGTCACCAATATACGAGTCACACCAATATACAGGTCACCAATATACGAGTCACACCAATATACAGGTCACCAATATACGAGTCACACCAATATACGAGTCACACCAATATACGAGTCACACCAATATACGAGTCACACCAATATACAGGTCACCAATATACGAGTCACACCAATATACAGGTCACCAATATACGAGTCACACCAATATACGAGTCACACCAATATACGAGTCACACCAATATACGAGTCACACCAATATACGAGTCACACCAATATACAGGTCACCAATATACGAGTCACACCAATATACGAGTCACACCAATATACGAGTCACACCAATATACGAGTCACACCAATATACAGGTCACCAATATACGAGTCACACCAATATACAGGTCACCAATATACGAGTCACACCAATATACAGGTCACCAATTATTATTATTTATTATTATTCTTTATTTATAAAGCGCCAGCATATTCCGCAGCGCTGTACAATAAGCACAGTATAGACAGGGTTACAATACATTGAACAACATTTGACAAACAGTACAGGAGGAGATGAGGGCCCTATTCCCGTAGGAACTCACAATCTGGGAGGGTTGGGGTTGGAAACAGGAGGAGAGGACTGTAAGGTGAGAGTGATTGATGGTTGCGTCAGTGAGTTGGGGGGTAGGCTTCCCTAAATAGGAATGTTTTAAGGGAGCGTTTGAAGGAAGAGAAGTTAGGGGAAAGTCTGACAGTACGAGTCACACCAATATACGGGTCACCAATATACGGGTCACCAATATACAGGTCACCAATATACGGGTCACCAATATACGAGTCACACCAATATACGAGTCACACCAATATACGAGTCACACCAATATACGAGTCACACCAATATACAGGTCACCAATATACGAGTCACACCAATATACAGGTCACCAATATACGAGTCACACCAATATACAGGTCACCAATATACGAGTCACACCAATATACAGGTCACCAATATACGAGTCACACCAATATACAGGTCACCAATATACGAGTCACACCAATATACGAGTCACACCAATATACGGGTCACCAATATACGAGTCACACCAATATACAGGTCACCAATATACGAGTCACACCAATATACAGGTCACCAATATACGAGTCACACCAATATACAGGTCACCAATATACGGGTCACCAATATACGAGTCACACCACTATACGGGTCACCAATATACAGGTCACCAATATACGGGTCACCAATATACGAGTCACCCCACTAATCAAATCAAATCAAATCAAATCAAAATAAGCTTTATTGGCAGGACCAAATACATTTTAGCATTGCCAAAGCATATGGGGTGGAGGGGGGGGGGTAGTGGGACATATATGGGGGGAATGGACAAGTCCATGGACATTATTAGGGGTAAGGGATAATGTGAAGTCGGACGGGGGCGAGTCCGTGTTGGGGATTTATAAGTCTGGGATCTCTTATGTTCCTCTCAGTCTGTGACATTCTGCGACGTATTGGGCAGATATTTTCACTGCCGGCTCCTCTTCTCCCAGTATGATGTGGAGTTTCCTCGTCTCTTCTATAGAGGTGAAGTCACTATACGGGTCACCAATATACGGGTCACCAATATACGGGTCACCAATATACGAGTCACACCAATATACGAGTCACCAATATACGAGTCACCAATATACGAGTCACACCAATATACGAGTCACACCAATATACGAGTCACCAATATACGAGTCACACCAATATACGAGTCACCAATATACGAGTCACCAATATACGAGTCACACCAATATACGAGTCACCAATATACGAGTCACACCAATATACGAGTCACACCAATATACGAGTCACCAATATATACGAGCCACCAAGATACAGGTCACCAATATACGAGTCACACCAATATACGAGTCACCCCACTATACGGGTCACCAATATACGGGTCACCAATATACGAGTCACCCCAATATAGGGGTCACCAATATATGAGTCATCAATATACAGGTCACCAATATACGAGTCACCAATATACGAGTCACCAATATACGAGTCACCAATATATACGAGTCACACCAATATACGGGTCACCAATATACGGGTCACCAATATACGGGTCACCAATATACAGGTCACCAATATACGAGTCACCAATATACGAGTCACCAATATATACAGGCCACCAATATACGAGTCACCAATATACGAGTCACACCAATATACGTGTCACCAATATACGGGTCACCAATATACGAGTCACACCAATATACGAGTCACCAATATACGAGTCACACCAATATACGGGTCACCAATATACGGGTCACCAATATACGGGTCACCAATATACGAGTCACACCAATATACGAGTCACCAATATACAAGTGACACCAATATACGAGTCACACCAATATACGAGTCACCAATATATACGAGCCACCAATATACAGGTCACCAATATACGAGTCACACCAATATACGAGTCACCCCACTATACGGGTCACCAATATACGGGTCACCAATATACGAGTCACACCAATATACGAGTCACCCCAATATAGGGGTCACCAATATATGAGTCATCAATATACAGGTCACCAATATAAGAGTCACCAATATACAGGTCACCAATATACAGGTCACCAATATACGAGTCACCAATATACGAGTCACCAATATATGAGTCACCAATATACGAGTCACACCAATATACGAGTCACCAATATACGAGTCACACCAATATACGAGTCACACCAATATACGAGTCACCAATATATACGAGCCACCAAGATACAGGTCACCAATATACGAGTCACACCAATATACGAGTCACCCCACTATACGGGTCACCAATATACGGGTCACCAATATACGAGTCACCCCAATATAGGGGTCACCAATATATGAGTCATCAATATACAGGTCACCAATATACGAGTCACCAATATACGAGTCACCAATATACGAGTCACCAATATATACGAGTCACACCAATATACGGGTCACCATATACGGGTCACCAATATACGGGTCACCAATATACAGGTCACCAATATACGAGTCACCAATATACGAGTCACCAATATATACAGGCCACCAATATACGAGTCACCCCAATATAGGGGTCACCAATATATGAGTCATCAATATACAGGTCACCAATATACGAGTCACCAATATACGAGTCACCAATATACGAGTCACCAATATATACGAGTCACACCAATATACGGGTCACCAATATACGGGTCACCAATATACGGGTCACCAATATACAGGTCACCAATATACGAGTCACCAATATACGAGTCACCAATATATACAGGCCACCAATATACGAGTCACCAATATACGAGTCACACCAATATACGTGTCACCAATATACGGGTCACCAATATACGAGTCACACCAATATACGAGTCACCAATATACGAGTCACACCAATATACGGGTCACCAATATACGGGTCACCAATATACGGGTCACCAATATACGAGTCACACCAATATACGAGTCACCAATATACAAGTGACACCAATATACGAGTCACACCAATATACGAGTCACCAATATATACGAGCCACCAATATACAGGTCACCAATATACGAGTCACACCAATATACGAGTCACCCCACTATACGGGTCACCAATATACGGGTCACCAATATACGAGTCACACCAATATACGAGTCACCCCAATATAGGGGTCACCAATATATGAGTCATCAATATACAGGTCACCAATATAAGAGTCACCAATATACAGGTCACCAATATACAGGTCACCAATATACGAGTCACCAATATACGAGTCACCAATATATGAGTCACCAAATATACAGGTCACCAATATATGAGTCACCAAATATACAGATCACCAATATATGGGTCACCAATATACGGGTCACCAATATACAGGTCACCAATATACGGGTCACCAATATACGAGTCACCAATATACAGGTCACCAATATACGGGTCACCAATGCGGCTTCCTCAGCAGATGGGATAATCATAAACAAAATGAAGACACAAACACAAAATACAAATCACAATGAAGATACATCTGAAGGCTACAAGATGATCAACAGCAGCCGCAGTGCATTCACCTTGTATGACGGCAGCGTCACATTCCCCTTGTATGACGGCAGTGTCACATTCACCTTGTATGACGGCAGCGTCACATTCACCTTGTATGACGGCAGCGTCACATTCACCTTGTATGACGGCAGCGTCACATTCCCCTTGTATGACGGCAGTGTCACATTCACCTTGTATGACGGCAGCGTCACATTCACCTTGTATGACGGCAGTGTCACATTCACCTTGTATGACGGCAGCGTCACATTCACCTTGTATGACGGCAGCGTCACATTCCCCTTGTATGACGGCAGTGCCACATTCACCTTGTATGACAGCAGTGTCACATTCACCTTGTATGACAGCAGCGTCACATTCACCTTGTATGACGGCAGCGTCACATTCACCTTGTATGACAGCAGTGTCACATTCACCTTGTATGACGGCAGCGTCACATTCCCCTTGTATGACGGCAGTGTCACATTCACCTTGTATGACGGCAGCGTCACATTCACCTTGTATGACGGCAGCGTCACATTCCCCTTGTATGACGGCAGTGCCACATTCACCTTGTATGACAGCAGTGTCACATTCACCTTGTATGACAGCAGCGTCACATTCACCTTGTATGACGGCAGCGTCACATTCACCTTGTATGACAGCAGTGTCACATTCACCTTGTATGACAGCAGCGTCACATTCACCTTGTATGACGGCAGCGTCACATTCACCTTGTATGACGGCAGCGTCACATTCACCTTGTATGACGGCAGCGTCACATTCACCTTGGCACAGTCAGCAGGGTGTGTCGGAGATGGTACCAGGGTGGCACCAGGGTGTGGGGGAGTATGGGCCCAAGGTGCAGTGTTCTACACACACAGATAGATATGGGTGGAGGAGTGTAAGTAGATGGGACTGACCAGAGCAGGATGATGGGAGATGAAGTCACTGGAGCAGGATATGGAGGATGAAGAGGAATCTGGTGGGTTCAGAGCAGCAGGGCATAGGTTTCCACTCTCTGAGGGATTGAGTTATAATTATCAGGCGTGGTTTGGACGGGGCGTAACCCTTTATTCAGGTAAGGTTGCACGTGTTTGTGAGCTTTTACCAGTGCTGGTTCAGAGGAGCAGTACAGGTAGAGTGCCACCAGGGGTTCAAAGGACGACTGCTGACATGGGGCATGACAGGATGTGACGCTGCTGACATGGGGCATGACAGGATGTGACGTTCCTGCATGTTACATCATGCTGCCCTGCGAGTGTGAGGATACCCCTGCGTCTTGCAAGAAATGTGATGTTTTTCCCCATATTTTGATTATTTTACAGCTTTCGTATTTATTTTATTCATGTGAGCGTCTGCTGCTGCCTTAAAGGTGAATGTGATGTTACTGTGTCTACAAATGCTCGCAGTTTAGTCAATAAAATCAATGAACTGGAGGCAATGATGGCAGCTGAAAAAGTAGATTTAGTGGCGGTTACTGAGACATGGTTCAGTGAGACAAATAACTGGGACATAACAATACCGGGGTACTCTTTATATAGAAAAGACAGAGAAGGTAGGAAAGGAGGAGGAGTGGCCCTGTATGTGAAAAACAACATAAAAACGAACCAAATAAAAGTGAGCGAGGTGAACATAGAGTCAGTTTGGGTTACACTAACATTTGGCAATCATACAGTAGCTCGTGTAGGTGTGATCTATAGACCCCCTGGACAAGTAGAAGAGCTAGATAATCTGCTGGTTGAGGAAATAGCCAAAATGGGAATGAAGGGGGAAGTTATTATCATGGGGGACTTTAATCTTCCTGATGTGAACTGGAAAACCAAAATAGCTGGGTGCACCAGGAGTACAAATATTCTAAACTCCTTACTGGGATTATCTCTAACACAAGTAGTTGAGGAGCCGACCCGTAAAGAGGCCATATTGGATTTAATACTCACAAATGGAGGTTTGGTATCAGACGTTGTTGTAGGTGAAAATTTGGGATCTAGTGATCACCAGTCAGTATGGTTTAATATAAGAACAGGGATGGAGCCGCACCACACAAAAACAAAAGTTTTAGACTTTAAAAAAAACAGATTTTTCTAAAATGAGACTTTGTGTGAATGAGTCATTATCAGACTGGAGGAGTTTAAAGGGAGTCCAGGAGAAATGGGATTATTTAAAAAGGCATTATTGAAGGCCACAGGCAATTGCATTCGGCTTGTTAGCAAAAACAAAAAAGGGAAGAAACCACTGTGGTACTCTGCAGAAGTGGCCAAAATAGTGAAGAACAAAAAGATAGCATTCAATAATTATAAAACAACTCAGAGTGAAGAAGATAGGCAAACCTATAAGATTAGGCAGAAAGAGGCAAAGCAATTTATAAGAGCTTCCAAAGCACACGCAGAAGAGAAAATAGCTCAGTCAGTAAAAGGGGGACAAAAATTTTTTAGATACATAAACGAGAAATGAAAAGTAAAACAAGGATTAGTTAGATTAAAAACAAAGGAAGGTATGTAGAAGAGGATAAAAGTCTCGCTGACTGCCTCAATGAATATTTTTGTTCAGTCTTTGCAGAAGAAAAGGAAGGAAAGGGACCTCAGTTAGGAGAGAACACTAAAGAGACATTTACATATCAGTTTACAGAGGAGGAGGTTCTACAGCAGCTGTCTAAAGTAAAGACAAATAAGTCAATGGGGCTTGATGGGATCCATCCTAAATTATTAAAAGAGCTCAGTGATGTAATAGCAAAACCATTAACAGATTTATTTAACCAATCCTTGTTAACGGGAGTCGTCCCAGAAGACTGGAAATTAGCAAATGTTGTGCCCAGTTACAAGAAGGGTAGTAGGGAGGAATCGGGGAACTATAGGCCAGTTAGTCTTACGTCAGTAGTGGGGAAATTAATGGAAACCATGTTAAAGGAAAGGATTGTTGAACATCTAAAAACACATAGATTACAGGATCAGAAACAACATGGGTTTACCTCAGGGAGATCATGCCAAACTAATCTTATTGATTTTTTTTGATTGGGTAACAAAAATAATAGACACAGGTGATGCAGTAGACATTGCTTATTTAGATTTCAGTAAGGCTTTTGATACTGTTCCGCATAGAAGGCTTATCAATAAATTGCAATCTTTGAGTTTAGATTCCAATATTGTTGAATGGATTAGGCAGTGGCTGAGTGACAGACAACAGAGGGTTGTGGTAAATGGAGTTTATTCGGCGCAAGGTCTTGTTACCAGTGGGGTACCTCAGGGGTCAGTACTTGGACCCATTCTCTTTAATATTTTTATTAGTGATATTGCAGAAGGTATTAATGGAAAAGTATGTCTTTTTGCTGATGACACAAAGATTTGCAACAGGGTTGACGTTCCTGGAGGGATCAGCCAAATGACAAATGATTTAGGTAAACTAAAAAAATGGTCGGAGTTGTGACAATTGAGTTTTAATGTGGATAAGGGCAAGATAATGCACCTGGGACGTAAAAACCCAAGGGCTGAATATAGAATATTTCATACAGTCCTAACCTCAACATCTGAGGAAAGGGATTTAGGGGTCATTATTTCAGAGGATCTAAGGGTAAGTAGTCAATGTAATAGAGCAGCAGGAAATCCTGGCAGAATGCTTGGAAATGCTGGCAGAATGCTTGGAAATGCTGGCAGAATGCTTGGTTGTGTAGGGAGAGGTATTAGCAGTAGGAAAAGGGAAGTGCTCATGCCACTGTACAGAGCACTGGTGAGACCTCACTTGGAGTACTGTGTGCAGTACTGGAGACCGTATCTCCAGAAGGATATAGACATCTTAGAGAGAGTTCAGAGAAGGGCTACTAAAATGGTGTACGGCTTGAAGGAGAAAAGTTACCAGGAAAGGCTTAATGATCTTAACATGTACAGCTTGGAAAAAAGACGAGACAGAGGAGATATGATAGAAACATTTAAATACGTAAAGGGAATCCACAAGGTAGAGGAAGGGAGTATATTTAAAAGGAAACAAAGTAGCAAAACAAGAGGACATAGTCTTAGATTAGAGGGGCAAAGGTTTAAAAGTAACATCAGGAAGCATTATTTTACTGAGAGGGTGGTGGATACATGGAACAGTCTTCCAGTAGAAGTGGTAGAGGCCAAAACAGTAATTGAATTTAAGCAGGCATGGGATAGGCATAAGGCTATCCTAAACAAAAGATAAATCCAGGTAAAGTATCCATGTAATTGGGCGACTAGATGGGCCGAAAGGTTCTTATCTGCCGACATTTTTTCTATGTTTTCTATGTTTTCTGTTGCTCTTTTTATCGCCTTCTACTGGGGATGCACCGATACTATGTACTATGATACAGTGCCGGTACGGGTACTTAGTACTCCCACAAATGCCGTGATACCTCTACCGGTACCTGGAAGCCAGCACTGGGCAGGCTTGCCGGTATCTGAGGAATGCCGTTAATGCATTATGCCAGCATTCCCGATCCGGCTGGCCACGTTCCACCAAGCGGCCACTGGCCTGTGACGCAGCCTCCAGCGAGATTTTGCAAGGGCACGTCATGGCCTTCAGAAGCCGGCAGCCTCTCAGTGGAATGTGGCCTGCCGGAGGGGAATGCTGGCAGTATGCTGTTAATTATTTATTTTATTTATTTATTTATAAAGGATTTTACCAGGAAGGTAATCCATTCTGCCAGCAGCCCCAGTGTCTGAGGTATGTGGGTATTGTAGCAGAGTACCCTGCGTAGCTGCAGCGCCCAAGGAGTTAAAACCAGGTATGCTAAGATCAGCTCTTGCTGCCTCCCTGGCAGCTTCCAGTGTCTCTCCTCGGCGGCGCGGCCACCACAGGTGACAGACTAACCTCCCTCAAAGGCGTTTTGTATAGGGATGCACTGATACCACTTTTTTAAGTACGAGTACCGATACTTTTTAAAAGTACTCACCGATACGAGTACCGATACTTTTATTTTATGTCATGTGACCACTTTCCAATAAGAACAGACCTCATCTAAAAATGCCTCCAGCTCAAATGTATATACCCCCAAGAGATTATATATATATATATATATATATATATATATATATATATTGCCCCAGCTCACATTTAGCTTGCCCCCAGCTCTCATGGATATACCCCCAGCTCTCATGGATATTGCCCCAGCCTCACATGGATATTGCCCCAGCTCATATGGATAATGCCCCCAGCTCATATGGATAATGCCCCAGCTCATATGGATAATGCCCCAGCTCATATGGATAATGCCCCCAGCTCACATGGATATTGCCACAGCTCATATGGATAATGCCCCCAGCTTATATGGATAATGCCCCAGCTCATATGGATAATGCCCCAGCTCATATGGATAATGCCCCCAGCTCACATGGATATTGCCACAGCTCATATGGATATTGCCACAGCTCATATGGATATGCCCCAGCTCATATGGATATGCCCCAGCTCATATGGATATTGCCCCCAGCTCATATGGATATGCCCCAGCTCATATGGATTTTGCCCCAGCTCATATGGATATTGCCCCAGCTCATATGGAAATGCCCCACCTCGTATGGATATGTCCCAGCTCACACGGATATTGCCCCAGCTCACATGGATATGCCCCCAGCGCTCACCTATACGCTGGGGAAGCTGGCCGCGTGCATGAAAAGCACGCGGCCAGTGTTACCCTCCTGTGGCAGCGATACTCACCCATCTGAAGGTCCGGTCGCGCTGCTGTGATGCAATCGTGTGGCCGCCGGGCGCATCTGTGACGCTGCCTCCAGCCGAGAGGCAGCGTCACAGAAGCGCCTGGAGGCCTCGTGAACGCATCACAGCAGTGCGCCCGGACCTTCAGACAGGTGAGTATCGCTGCCACTGGAGGGAAACGCTGGGCGCGGGGTTTTCATGCACGCGGCCAGCTTCCCCAGCCCCGCGGATACCAGTAAGCTGGCCCAGCGCTGGCTTCCGGTATCGGGGGGGTGTATCGGGCCATTTGCACGAGTACCAAGTACTCGTGCAAATGGCAGTATCGGTACCGATACTAGTATCGGTGCATCCCTAGTTTTGTAGTTCTCCGATTAGCATACCTGGTTTTAACTCCTTGGGTGCTGCGGCTACGCAGGGTACTTTGCTACAATACACACATACGTCTACACATGTGTTGCACATATGCTGAAAGTATGGTCAATAATTCCAATGTGCGAAGGGAGCGGGCTTGGGTGAAACCAGAAGTGCTTTTATTTAACGTTTTCTGCAACACATACAAAGCATGGCTTTAGCTCTGAAGGAAGTGTACTCTGATATTAGCTTCTACATTAATACACATTTAGAAATATACAGTAACATTCACCTATGCAGTAATAATGTCCTTATAGAAAATAATAAACAATTAAACATGTACATATATATAATTACTCAATCTGCATTATAGTAGGCTAATGGTGCAATACAATCAATAAGGTATAACATGAGATCCTATAGCAATCACATTCCCTGTATGCTGGTGAGCCATGACACCTCAGCACAACACACTGATATCTGTATACTGTCTTATCTAATTATTCAGCAGCCTTTTCTAATCACAGGGATGTGAATCAAATCGCTTTTGCCCTGTTTATAACCGTGGATATGTTCCCTCTTACCTGCAACACATACAAAGCATGGCTTTAGCTCTGGTAGGACGTGTACTCTGATATTGGCTTCCTCCAGAGCAGCAGCCCTGCTTCTTTTGTTCCTTCCTGTTGAGGGAAGCCTTTTAGATGAACACGTGCTCATCATTCAGGCTTTTCACACTGCTGCCATCTACTGGTGGTTTAATAGAAATGCCATTAGTTTACTTTATCATGATTTTGACATACCTTACACTCTCCCCCACAAAATTTGATGTCGTCCCAGACATACGCAGACTTTAATGTAAGAACCATTCTCTTACTTATCTCACAACAACTATAGCCAACCAATTAGTAAACCTCTTTAACACAGGGTGGAATCGATTACTGCAGACAAGAGTTGATGGAGCGACTTTAGTTCTACCTAGTTCCATGACTTGCAGATATTTAACCTGGAATGTCGACAGTAAGAGTGCAAGAAATGTCCTTTTGTTAACCACAGAACATAACAACTAACATTTCAGTGAACATTAATAAACCCTAGTGTTATAGGCATGGATACAAATACCAACTTTAGAGTTCTCAACAAAACAGTCTGGGCCTAGACACCAGCTAGAACAAACAGGTAGTGTAGAAACACAGTCTACGACCTGTACTGCTGCATTTCTGGCCACACTACTGGGTTGACCCAAAGTGTCGTAAGTCAGAACTTTCGGCTGTCTCCTGTTACTGCTGGGCTGTATCCGGCATAGCGGAAGGGTTTCTGAATCGTCCTCAAAATCATCTTCGTCGCTGTAAACTGTCCCTGTTGATTTTTCAGGCAAAGAGTTTACTTCTTCTGGGTCTCCTGATGAACATGTAGTTGGTTCAGGTTGAATCACAGGTGTGTCCTCGGTTGTTTCCACTGTAATTTCCTCTCTATTTTCCTATGTACTTTCCTCACACATTTCCAACTGGCAAGGATAGAACTCTGCCACGTCAGGATTCAGTTCTGTATCTTCACCTTGGACAGGTGCATTCGAATACTGTGGTCTGCTTTCATATGGTCTTCGCAGACAGTAAGGTGGGTAACACCGTCTGCGGTACGGGCGCAGTGGGTTAGAACCATCTCCTTCCAGTACAATCTCTGCTTCCTCAGGCTTCTCTCCAACCTCACTGTTTTGGTAGTTTGGCTGGTAATTACGTGAAGGACCTCCTCTGCGACGTGGATAACGCCTATAATGTTTATAGTCTGCTGCATATTTACTGCCTTGGACTGGAACCCCACCAGGACCAGTTACATTTGCTGCTTCTGTACCCTTTTCACCTTCCACTACATCAAACTCCACAGTCTCTCCATCTCCTACACTGCAAAGATATTTCCTAGGGTTATTTTTCTTGATGGCAGTCTGATGTACAAACACATCCTCCTTGGTTTCGTCCCGGTTGATAAAACCATATCCGTTTTGCACATTAATCCATTTGACAGTTCCCAAAGCATTCGGTGCAATGACCTTCTTCTCTCCAAAGGTGGTTTGGATTCTTGCTGGCTTCCTACCAACACGAGTTGTACTTTGAGACACAGGGTGGGCTCTTGCACAGGTTACTTTCGGTCCCTTGACCGCAACCCTTTTCCGTTTAACTGATTTGCTCAGGGCGTTTGGCAGTAGCTTGCTATATGTCCATATTGACCACAGTTGAAGCAGTGACGACATTCACTTCTCTGGTTAATCCTTTTACAGAATTGACAACGTCAATTGCTCATACCGTCTGTTACCTGGGGCCTTTGATTTCACGGTCTTGTCGGGTTCCCGGATCTCGGAGAAGGGTCTTCATCTCTATCATCTCTTTTTGCATCTGTAGTATCAGCTTTTCCAGTTCAGAGTTGTCCTTAGACAGTTGTTGAATCGTTGGGTTACTCGCCTGAGGTGTTGTGTCGGCAGTCGTTCTCAGGACACTTGGTTGTTGAGGACAATGTAAGGCGTTGGACTGACATTCTTTCCCTTTCATTGAACTGCTGGAGTGGGATTTATTTTGCTTCTCTTCCCTTTCCATCTCCATATTAGTGGCTTCATTCATTTTCTCTAGGAGCACCTCCTCTGAAATGGAAGGATCATCTAGATACTGCTTTAATTGGAATTTGATGTGGTCATTCCTCAGTCAAGTACCCACTGGTTTTAGGAATTTCTTCTGTATCAGTTCAGTCCCGAAATGTTCATCCTCGCCTTCTCCTTGGGAGTCAAATAACAAACGATCTTTTAATTCAATCGCTCTGAACAGGAAATTCTGAGGAGTTCATTACTCTTCTGAGAGATGTTGAGGAGCTGCTGGTACAGTTTGAAGGCATTCTCCTCCATATAGTGACTTTTCAAGATTCGTCTAAGTTGCACTAGAGTCAGTCCATTTTTCATCTCCAGCATATCTCTTAAGCTTAGGCCAGGACTAATGGCTTTTACCACAGCTTCTACAATCTCAGTCTCAGGATATCTTTTCTGTAGTCCCAGGTCGATCTGGTGCATCAGTTTGGTGTAAAACAGCTTGTCCTTCTGCTCTTTTTCTCCAATCTGGCCTGTGATCGTGAAGTCTTTTCTAACGGTCACCTCTGGCAAGTTACCATTGTGTAATCTCTGCGTAAGCGGAACTGGTTCTAATTTTGGCTGACTGTCACCCGAGTCTTTACTTCTAGTACTAAGCTCTTTTATCTGTTCCTCGATCATTCTGGACGTTTCCTGGAACTTCTCCTGCATAATGTGATATTGTCGTTTCAAATCAGCTAGTTGTTGTTCTGGTGGGGGGGTCTTTCTCACTGATAGTTGGGACTTCCACATTGTCCCTCTTCTTCTCTAGCTCGATAATGAATCCCTTTGTTGCTTGCAGAAATTGTGCCACCACCCCCTCACTTTCAGTTTCGACCAGTTCATCTATTACCTCATTAACGATCCGCATATAATGGCATCGGGTTTTTCATTTCACCATGCTTGCGTCGGGGGCTTTGATGAATTGGCAAGTCTCTATGAGATCACACACTGACAAGTGGATCAGGTGTCCACTGATTTCATCCTGCAACCTCTCTAGATCCATCTGTATTCGCTTACTGTGCAGCAAGGGTTAATATTCCAATCTCCTCTAAACTTCGCGTAACCTCTCTTTTTTTCACTTCCGTGACCCCCTTTGCGTCTTCTTCACCCAAGCCCCACGTTGGGCGCCAATTTTGTTGCACATATGCTGAAAGTGTGGTCAATAATTCCAATGTGCAAAGGGAGCGGGCTGGGTGAAACCAGAAGTGCTTTTATTTAACGTTTTCTGCAACACATACAAAGCATAGCTTTAGCTCTGGTAGGAAGTGTATTTTGATATTGGCTTCCTCCAGAGCAGGAGCCCTGCTTCTTTTGTTCCTTCCTTTTGAGGGAAGCCTTTTAGATGAACACGTGCTCATCATTCAGGCTTTTCACACTGCTGCCATCTACTGGTGGTTTAATAGAAATGCCATTAGTTTACTTTATCATGATTTTGACATACCTTACACATACAGAATGTGATGTGTGCTGGGCTGTCCGCACACACACAGCTGCACGGTTGAGGCATGCGTGGGGTTAATTTAATGCCCACTTACAGCAGAATTATATTATCATGGAAATGACATAAAGAGGAGACGGGTTTAATGGTTTGCTTTGTATTTGCCCCTGGCTTGGAGTCGGATATGTTGTGGCTGATATTGGGTCACAGGGGGTAACATTCTCACTGTAGTTTTGGCCACGTGGCTCCGCCCCCTCCGTACACACTCACTTCCTGGCTGCACTTCCTGATTTTGCGTGTTTCGTTTAACCATTTCAGCTCGCTCATTAGACACTGGCTCTGCATCGTTAACATGTGAGGGAGTCGCCGCCCTTTAACCAGAGCCACACGTCAAACCTCCCGTAAGATGCGCCGGGGGAGGGGCGACTGGAGCACATAATGCCAAATCCCCGGGGTTTTATGTCTGTGTTTCCAATAAATCTGTATTTCTTCCACAACCCGCGCGCAGGACAGATTGGTAAATCCGGGATGGTGCGGCACTGCCCTCGTCAGTCTGCAAGCACTGCGGCACCTGACCCGCCATGTTGTGTCATTTCAGTCCATCTTCCAGTCCTACGACCCGGAGCAGAGGGGGGTTGTGTCTGTGGAGGACTTTGACAAGATCGTGGCCAGCCTCCCTTTCTCCTGCCACATTCTGGAGAAGGAGCGGTAAGTTTTCGGGTGCATTGGGGGTAAATATGGTGGAAACCCAGGAGGTGATGGCAGAGGAATACTTTGTTCACAGGGAGGAGCCGGTCAGTCGCCAGGAGATGACATCATACTTCATGAAAGCCAGTCACATTTGCTCCAAGCTCGGCGTCAGCTTCCTGCGGAGCCTGGTGGAGGCGCGCCTGAAGAAATACCCGCTGTGTGCCAGCTGCGTAAGTCCATGTGCCAGGGGGCGCGATTACAACAGGAGGAAAACGGGTCGGGGGGGTCATTATGGGGGGTTAGTATGGCAGGGCACGTACGTACCGGCCGTGACTCGTGGCAGGGCGCGCTCGGTGATGGGATGTACCAGTCGTGGCAGGGTGCGCTCAGTGATAGGATGTTACCAGTCGTGGCAGGACGCGATCGGTGATAGGATGTACCGGTCGTGGCAGGTGCGCACGGTGATGGGATGTACCAGTCGTGGCAGGGTGCTCTCGGTGATAGGGATGTACTGGTCATGGCAGGGCGTGCTTGGTGATAGGATATACCGGTCGTGGCAGGGCGTGCTCGGTGATAGGAGATACCGGTCGTGGCAGGGCGTGCTCGGTGATAGGAGATACCGGTCGTGGCAGGGCGTGCTCGGTGATAGGAGATACCGGTCATGGCAGGGCGTGCTCGGTGATAGGAGATACCGGTCGTGCTCGGTGATGGATCCAGCCTGTCCTGTCTTTGGTTGTTTTTTCACATATTTGAATCTGCTGGTTCTGAGGTTTTTTCCGGCGGCTTCTCCTGGCGTCTCCGTTTAGTAAATAAGCCAGATTTTTTTTCTTTTCTTAATGTTCCCCATTTCTGGCATTAATTGAGCCCCTTCGGCCTGTGCTTCCTTTTCAGATCTGGGCCGTGGCGAAACAAGGTAACAGAGCTCCTCGCGCCGCAGGTTTGGGGCCAAAGCCCATACGTTGAGAGATATGACATTATCACATGTAGAAGGCCCATGATGTGACACATTGCATCATGCTGTCCCTCCGTAACGACCTCGTCTCTCTTCTGTTTCAGGCCTTGATAAAGACCCAATCCAGGGCTGGAGCAACGACAGAATGAGTCCACCAGGGGGCGACGCTGTGTCCTGGCGCCCCTACAGAACCACGAGCCCCAAAGCTACCCAAACTGATGGACCCCTAAAGGGAGACAGTGCTGCTCACCAGGCCAAGGCTACAGCAGACTCAGACCACAGGAAAACACCCTGCGGGGACCCCTGCAGGACAACACAGGCACTGCATGCTCAAATGAGAGAGCTGCAGGAGGTGAGAAACACAAGATATAAAAAGAGAGAAGAGAAACAAACTGGACACAAAGACCCGGCGCGGACACAACTCCCCATGTATCTACTACCCTTTCTATATCACTGTTACTGCCCCACTGGGAGGCTATTCCATGTATCTACTACCCTTTCTATATCACTGTTACTGCTCCCACTGGGAGGATATTCCATGCATCTACTACCCTTTCTATATCACTGTTACTGCCCCCACTGGGAGGATATTCCATGTATCTACTACCCTTTCTATATCACTGTTACTGCCCCCACTGGGAGGATATTCCATGTATCTACTACCCTTTCTATATCACTGTTACTGCTCCCACTGGGAGGATATTCCATGTATCTACTACCCTTTCTATATCACTGTTACTGCCCCCACTGGGAGGATATTCCATGTATCTACTACCCTTTCTATATCACTGTTACTGCTCCCACTGGGAGGATATTCCATGTATCTACTACCCTTTCTATATCACTGTTACTGCCCCCACAGGGAGGATTTTCCATGTATCTACTACCCTTTCTATATCACTGTTACTGCCCCACTGGGAAGCTATTCCATGTATCTACTACCCTTTCTATATCACTGTTACTGCCCCACTGGGAGGATTTTCCATGTATCTACTACCCTTTCTATATCACTGTTACTGCCCCCACTGGGAGGATATTCCATGTATCTACTACCCTTTCTATATCACTGTTACTGCCCCACTGGGAAGCTATTCCATGTATCTACTACCCTTTCTATATCACTGTTACTGCCCCACTGGGAGGATATTCCATGTATCTACTACCCTTTCTATATCACTGTTACTGCCCCCACAGGGAGGATTTTCCATGTATCTACTACCCTTTCTATATCACTGTTACTGCCCCCACAGGGAGGATTTTCCATGTATCTACTACCCTTTCTATATCACTGTTACTGCCCCACTGGGAAGCTATTCCATGTATCTACTACCCTTTCTATATCACTGTTACTGCCCCACTGGGAGGATATTCCATGTATCTACTACCCTTTCTATATCACTGTTACTGCCCCCACAGGGAGGATTTTCCATGTATCTACTACCCTTTCTATATCACTGTTACTGCCCCACTGGGAAGCTATTCCATGTATCTACTACCCTTTCTATATCACTGTTACTGCCCCACTGGGGATATTCCATGTATCTACTACCCTTCTATATCACTGTTACTGCCCCCACTGGGAGGATATTCCATGTATCTACTACCCTTTCTATATCACTGTTACTGCCCCCACTGGGAGGCTATTCCATGTATCTACTACACTTTCTATATCACTGTTACTGCCCCCACTGGGAGGCTATTCCATGTAGTTACTACCCTCTCTATATCACTGTTACATGGAATATCCTCCCAGTGGGAGCAGTAACAGTGATATAGAAAGTGTAGTAGATACATGGAATATCCTCCCAGTGGGGGCAGTAACAGTGATATAGAAAGGGTAGTAGATACATGGAATAGCCTCCCAGTGGGAGCAGTAACAGTGATATAGAAAGGGTAGTAACTACATGGAATAGCCTCCCAGTGGGGGCAGTAACAGTGATATAGAAAGGGTAGTAGATACATGGAATATCCTCCCAGTGGGAGCAGTATCTACTACCCTTTCTATATCACTGTTACTGCCCCCCCCCGCGAGGCTATTCCATGTATCTACTACTCTTTCTATATCACTGTTACTGCTCCCACTGGGAGGCTATTCCATGTATCTACTACCCTTTCTATATCACTGTTACTGCTCCCACTGGAAGGATATTCCATGTATCTACTACCCTTTCTATATCACTGTTACTGCCCCACTGGGAGGCTATTCCATGTATCTACTACCCTTTCTATATCACTGTTACCCCCACTGGGAGGCTATTCCATGTATCTACTACCCTTTCTATATCACTGTTACTGCTCCCACTGGGAGGATATTCCATGTATCTACTACCCTTTCTATATCACTGTTACTGCCCCCACTGGGAGGATATTCCATGTATCTACTACCCTTTCTATATCACTGTTACTGCCCCCACTGGGAGGCTATTCCATGTATCTACTACCCTTTCTATATCACTGTTACTGCCCCCACTGGGAGGATATTCCATGTAGTTACTACCCTTTCTATATCACTGTTACTGCCCCCACTGGGAGGCTATTCCATGTATCTACTACCCTTTCTATATCACTGTTACTGCTCCCACTGGGAGGATATTCCATGTATCTACTACCCTTTCTATATCACTGTTACTGCCCCACTGGGAGGCTATTCCATGTAGTTACTACCCTTTCTATATCACTGTTACTGCCCCCACTGGGAGGCTATTCCATGTATCTACTACCCTTTCTATATCACTGTTACTGCCCCACTGGGAGGCTATTCCATGTAGTTACTACCCTTTCTATATCACTGTTACTGCTCCCACTGGGAGGCTATTCCTTGTATTTACTACCCTTTCTATATCACTGTTACTGCTCCCACTGGGAGGCTATTCCATGTATCTACTACCCTTTCTATATCACTGTTACATGGAATATCCTCCCAGTGGGAGCAGTATCTACTACCCTTTCTATATCACTGTTACTGCCCCACTGGGAGGATATTCCATGTATCTACTACCCTTTCTATATCACTGTTACTGCCCCACTGGGAGGATATTCCATGTATCTACTACCTTTCTATATCACTGTTACTGCTCCCACTGGGAGGATATTCCATGTATCTACTACCCTTTCTATATCACTGTTACTGCCCCACTGGGAGGCTATTCCATGTATCTACTACCCTTTCTATATCACTGTTACTGCTCCCACTGGGAGGATATTCCATGTATCTACTACCCTTTCTATATCACTGTTACTGCCCCACTGGGAGGCTATTCCATGTAGTTACTACCCTTTCTATATCACTGTTACTGCCCCCACTGGGAGGCTATTCCATGTATCTACTACCCTTTCTATATCACTGTTACTGCCCCACTGGGAGGCTATTCCATGTAGTTACTACCCTTTCTATATCACTGTTACTGCCCCCACTGGGAGGCTATTCCATGTATCTACTACCCTTTCTATATCACTGTTACTGCCCCCACTGGGAGGCTATTCCTTGTATTTACTACCCTTTCTATATCACTGTTACTGCTCCCACTGGGAGGCTATTCCATGTATCTACTACCCTTTCTATATCACTGTTACTGCTCCCACTGGGAGGCTATTCCATGTATCTACTACACTTTCTATATCACTGTTACTGCCCCCACTGGGAGAATATTCCATGTATCTACTACCCTTTCTATATCACTGTTACTGCCCCCACTGGGAGGCTATTCCATGTATCTACTACCCTTTCTATATCACTGTTACATGGAATATCTCCCAGTGGGAGCAGTATCTACTACCCTTTCTATATCACTGTTACTGCCCCACTGGGAGGATATTCCATGTATCTACTACCCTTTCTATATCACTGTTACTGCCCCACTGGGAGGATATTCCATGTATCTACTACCCTTTCTATATCACTGTTACTGCTCCCACTGGGAGGCTATTCCATGTATCTACTACCCTTTCTATATCACTGTTACTGCTCCCACTGGGAGGATATTCCATGTATCTACTACCCTTTCTATATCACTGTTACTGCCCCACTGGGAGGCTATTCCATGTATCTACTACCTTTCTATATCACTGTTACTGCCCCCACTGGAGGCTATTCCATGTAGTTACTACCCTTTCTATATCACTGTTACTGCTCCCACTGGGAGGCTATTCCTTGTATTACTACCCTTTCTATATCACTGTTACTGCTCCCACTGGAGGCTATTCCATGTATCTACTACCCTTTCTATATCACTGTTACTGCTCCACTGGGAGGCTATTCCATGTATCTACTACCCTTTCTATATTACTGTTACTGCTCCCACTGGGAGGCTATTCCATGTATCTACTACCCTTTCTATATCACTGTTACTGCTCCCACTGGGAGGATATTCCATGTAACAGTGATATAGAAAGTGTAGTAGATACATGGAATAGCCTCCCAGTGGGAGCAGTAACAGTGATATAGAAAGGGTAGTAGATACATGGAATAGCCTCCCAGTGGGGGCAGTAACAGTGATATAGAAAGGGTAGTAGATACATGGAATATCCTCCCAGTGGGAGCAGTATCTACTACCCTTTCTATATCACTGTTACTGCCCCCCCCCGCGAGGCTATTCCATGTATCTACTACTCTTTCTATATCAGTGTGGTTTGGCTTTGTTGCTTTCCCTGTTGTGGTGTAGTACAGTGTTGTAGACTCTCCCAGCTCTGCCGGTTGGACTGGTCATGTAAATCTTCCTTGTCACATCCGTCTCTCTCATTGAAGTCTCCATCTCCCCCTCATCCTGTATGTAATGCACCCCCTGTTCTCTGATTGCAGGAGCGGGACCGCCTGTTGCTGGAGAACGCTGGGCTGCATTGCACCAACTCACAGATGTCGGCTGAGAATGCCAGGCTCCAGAGCCAGCTGTGCAGCGTGCAGGACGACCTGCGCAAACTTAGACTGGACTCTGCGTCACATCCCACCATCACCAATATCCTCCAGTCTATCCACTCCCTCCAGCTGCAGAGTGACGGCGGCTCCTGATCCCTGCGCGCCGCAGCAGCTGCCGTGGAATCAGGGAAAGCCCTGCTGATTGTTAGAACATACCTGACATCTTATTACTGACACTTTTTTAAAATAAATCCATGAAATTGAGGGCATTAAACCCAAATGTCAGCGACGGCGGCGACGACACGAGACCCAGAGACTGGAATGAGAATGTGGGGGGTGTCATGGAGGAGTGTTCTGCTCCCCCGCTGAATCTGGAGGCTTGTGCTGTTTGTTTATGGATCGCCTGTGACTCAACTCCTGTAACAAGAGCAAGTGACTGCAGGGATCTCTTACAGGAGCAGACTGAGCATGTGCAGAGCGGCTTCACACAGGACAGAGGACACACAACGGCCGGGACGCCTTCCCTTCACGCTGACACCGGCCAGAAACGGGGAAACACAATCAGCAGTGTTTTGGGGTGGTTTACTTATTCTGTGATCCTAAGGGGGCGCCCCCCAATTTACCGGTGAACTGCAAAAAACACGCGGTGTGCGCGCTCCGTCAGGGCTGGACTGGGACAAAAAAAACAGCCCTGGACTTCATCCAGACCGGCCCACTCCGATATGCAAACACGCAGGGCCGGATTCATATATTGAAATGGACTGGAGCAGGGCCAGCACAAGACATTATGCTGCCTGGATCCAAGGATGAAATACAGACCCCCCCCCCATGCCCACCAAAACATGTTAATGCGTATCACAGAGCTCCACAGCAATAAAACTCACAGTAATGTGCAGTGTGTATGATCGTATCACAGAGCTCCACAGCAATAAAACTCACAGTAATGTGCGGTGTGTATGAGCGTATCACAGAGCTCCACAGCAATAAAACTCACAGTAATGTGCAGTGTGTATGAGCGTATCACAGAGCTCCACAGCAATAAAACTCACAGTAATATTCGGTGTGTATGAACGTATCACAGAGCTCCACAGCAATAAAACTCACAGTAATGTGCAGTGTGTATGAGCGTATCACAGAGCTCCACAGCAATAAAACTCACAGTAATGTGCGGTGTGTATGAGCATATCACAGAGTTCCACAGCAATAAAACTCACAGTAATATTCGGTGTGTATGAACGTATCACAGAGCTCCACAGCAATAAAACTCACAGTAATGTGCAGTGTGTATGAACGTATCACAGAGCTCCACAGCAATAAAACTCACAGTAATGTGCAGTGTGTACGAGCGTATCACAGAGTTCCACAGCAATAAAACTCACAGTAATGTGCAGTGTGTATGAGCGTATCACAGAATCCACAGCAATAGAATTAAAAAATAATTATGGATTATTAAAATAAATTGTATTTTAATATGAATTATATATTCATGTAAATGTAATTTGAACAATTAAAATAAATATGCATTAAAATATACTTTACTAAAATGTAATTAGGGGACACTTCTAAGAAGGGGCTCAGAACTGTGACATATACAGGGTTATTCAGAGAGCGGTGAAAACCTTGAGAATTGCCAGGAGAATGAACAATCTAGACCAAATAGCCAAATTGGAAAGTGAGATAAATGGGCGAATTTTTCTGGTTTGGCTATTTTAACCAAGAATTTGGACATGTCTCCCTGCTACATGGCTATGGCTGATTAGCAAATACTTTCCTGAGCTCTGCAGACTCCTGTGATAATTAACCCCTTGAGTGCTGCTATAGAGAAAGCACAGCACTGAGCTCCTGCATAATAGGCTATAGAAAGGGAGCAGGGGAGTGGGATTGTCAGATCAGAGGATCTGTCAGATTTAGGGCTCCCTGCATGCCTGGCTGTGAGACGCTTCAGTGCGGAGGTATAAGACATAAGGGTGGGATTCCCCGTCACTTGGCATGTTTAGTCAATACCTTACGTATTTTCACATTTTGGGGGTGGCTCCTGGTCACAGCAAAGGCATTAGAGGTTTGTAGCAACATGTGGTGCTCTGGCTGCTGCTGACTTCAAACTCTGAAGTCCCAGTCACTGGAAGGAGAAGCTGTAAATAAAATGTGGAGTGGAATCCTCGCAGTCTCTGTGGATTCCGCTCCGTTACACACAATAAAGCCATAGCCAGCTCCAGAATCCATATGTGGGTGTCCAAGAAAGCCCCCCTAACCCACCCCTGCAATACAGAAATCCTTCAGACCTTTGAAACAAGTGCTGACATTCCACACTAGTGTTATCCAGTCCTGGTTATACTAAGTGCTGGACTAAGCTTAAAAAAAAAAAGCACCCCCAGGCTCAGCCGGCCCACTGACCCATCAGCCCCTCTGGAATCTCACGGTGCTCCCAATGGCCAGTACATGCCTGCGCTCCGTGCAGTGTCGGCGTTTTTAATAAGTCCGAGTCTCCTTTTTTCTCCACGTGTAGCATAACAGGGCGGCTTCTGACGTACCGAGGTCTCCAGTGAAGTGCAGATATCCAGCCCCAAAAATCAGATTTTAACCCAAAATATTAAAGACAAGGCTCATTCAGATCTCTTAACCCCTTCAATACTAAGATAGGGTATACTCAATGTGCAGCGCTCCTGCTGGTGCCCCGATATTCAGTGCACTGGAGCAATGCACATGAATTTTGTTTTTGTGCAAACGCCCCCCAGAACGCTCCTCCCAAAATTTTAGCACCCCCGGCATGACATGCAAGATGCCAAAACAGATTAACCGACTTGGATTCTTTCCTTTTCTGCATGAAATAGCTCCGCTTCCTCCCCGTCCAGTGGAGGTGTAATGGCGCTGTTCAGGCTGTAGATGGCGCCGGCTGACCGTCACGTAACGCTGACACTACTCTAGGGTCTATTCACAAAGCGTCGAGATTGCGTGAAATTTCATTGCTTTGATTTTCGCCGCGCTTTGGCGATTCCATTTTGCCGAAAATACGATGAATTCATCATTAGTGGATTTACTATTCACCGAATAATCACCGGATTTTGCCGAAATTGGAGTCGCTGAAGCCGTTATTGGATGTCGGTGAAAAATGCTGAATTCCATCAAACTGCAAGAAAAACCAAAAAGCGTCAGATTCTGCTATGGGGCGGCAATCGGCGTGTGACATCACTAGTAAGTGATCTGGTGACTCACAGCCTGGAATTTCAAAATCCCGGCTGCTGGGCGGAAACTCCTCCACTTCAGCCTGCGATTTCACCAAATCTGGGAGGGTGATAAGAATTGGGGTCCCTCCTCACCGCTTTATAAAGTGATCAGGATGAGTAGCGCTTCCCTTTAATGGGGGGGCACCGCTCTGTGTGAATTAACCCTTTAATATCAATTACTGACATGAAACAGCCGGATAACAAAGCGACGTGGTTTCATTTGGGCATTAAATCCAACATTAATTATTGAATTAATATGCAATAATTAAGGCCCTAAATTGCAACAATAATATTATTCTTTTGGGTATTATGGTTGAATATATGTAAGAAAAACACACAGAAACTGGTGCAATATGAATCGACAATTTACTCGCCATTTATATTAACATTTTACAGTAACACACACAGTACATTTAACAAATCAACAATACGAAACAATACAGAAACTAAATGAAGTCGTGCTTACTAGGCCCAGCTTTTTTGGCTGGGGGGGGGGCTGAGAAAAGTTCATATGGTCAGTCTCAGGTACCCACAGCTTAAGAGAGAGCTAACTGTTGGATTCAGACCTTTTATTGAAAGTGTGGAATCACCAATAGGTAAACCTCTCCAAAGTAGGCTGGCTTAATGACATCACAGAATGCCACACAGGACAAAAAGCCTCACACTGCCCCTAGTGTTCCTTCTTTGGTATGTGATATTAAAATATGATAATTTATGGCAGAAATCATTCATGATCACTACAGACGTCCAGGAAACCGGGAGGAAAAGGAGAAGCTTCAGCCGGTAACTCAATGAACGAGCAGCGGCCGCTCACTCAGCGCTCAGTGAAAATATGTGAAAGTATTCACACAATGGTCTGTGTATTTTAACGTCAATTCGCCTGTATTTGGTGAAAATACAGCTCAGTGAATGGAGGAATCGCAGATCTGGTGAAATTCACTGTTTGGTGCAATTCAGTCCAAATTCGGCATTTAGTGAATGTGACGGAAACCCACTCCTTCCGCCTGTCCTGGCTCTCCAGACACCCCCTTACCAAGATCAGCCCGGCGGCTGAGTTGCTCGGAACTCAGTGCCTCGAGCAGCCTGATCTGTAGCTCCAGACCTCCTTGGTCTGATCATCTGCCTCTTTGAATTTACAGAAGGCCACTCTGTGCCTTCTGAGGGTGATCATGGGTACCCTGAATGAGACACCAGACAAGCTGTATGTTCAAACAGGAATCTGACTTTTATTGAAAAAGCCACTATTTATGCCCAGGTCCAACAGGTATAATTTGCATAAACCAGACCACTGGAAGATGAACCCTGATTACATTAGGTCATTTAGATTTAGATATTTACAGTAAACATTCCTCAGCCTTCATATCCGACATCATTTACATAATCTATTGTTCCAATAGATCAGATTAATTTTGCAGTCAAACACTGTCCCAGACTCATGACTCTTTAAACAGATAAGAAAGAAAAAGCCCTCTTGCATAATCACACATTACTCAAACCTGTTTACGTTTTACACAAAAGAAAAGGTCTGCACCTTCAAAACACATCTCTAAGTTCACATTCACATACAGCAATAAAAGTACATTTAAAACTAAAGCTAAGCAATTTACAATACATTTAAAACCACACCACGCAATATAAATTGTCATGCCCCATGATTTAGGATTTATTGTATATTTTTCTGTTTTGTGCTGAATCTGTCTTTGCTGCTTACATGCTATTGATTTCATAGCTATTTTATCCCTGCTGGGTTTCCTTAGTCTTTCTGTATCCAGCTAGTTTCCACCCCTTTGCTCAGTGTCTTGTTCTAAGGGACTTCCTGGTTACATAGCAGCCATTCTGTGCTCACTGCTGGACAAAACTAATGTCTTTTTACCTGCATTGCTGTACACTATTACAAGATTGTCAGTCTGATCATTAAACTCTTCAAATGGATTCATCTTTCTACTTGTCAGTTTTGCTGAGTTGAAGCTATCTGCCGAACTTCATCGTGTGAGTACTGGTCAAATACAGACTTAGCTAGTCTAAAGCACCCATGCCTCACAGCTTTGCTTAGGGAAGCAGAATAGTAAAAAGACATTAACAGCAGCTTGCAGCAGAAGTACGCAGCTTTCAGTGAACCAGCAGTAAAAGGCTATTACAGCAGCTTGCAGCACTAGTATACAGCCTTCAGTGAACAGAGAGCAGATTCTACTGCATTCCACAGTGTCTGCCTACAATTACAGCAGCTTGCAACACTAGTATACAGCCTTCGGTGAACAGAGAGCAGATTTTACTGCATTCCACAGACAGAGTCTGCCTATAGCTGCAGCGTGTGGGCTGTGTAAAACTTTGCCACACAGTGCCTGCTATTCTACCGCCCCTTTTTTATTCTTCTCATCTGTGTAAACATGGCAGACAGAAGAAGCCCTCTAACATCACAGGAAAGGCAACTTGTTTCAGATGTGGAAGTAATGAATATACATCCACTCAGAAGCAAACGCAATACAAAACCTACATATAAGATTACTGAAACACTTATGGGCATAAACTATGAGAAAACACAGCAAATGTCATGGCTTTGGGAACAGGTGATGAGTTATGTCTCCACCATCACACACCCTGGTCGTGATGCATCCAAACTAAAAGAAGTTTTAAGACAGCTTTCTACAGCTCATGCTCAATATCGTGCCCACTGTCACATTTATGTCTCTAATTTAGAGAAGATAAATTCTGAACAGGCTTTACAAGAAATAGATGAATTAAAATGTCTTAATTTAGAAAGAGACAATTTAGTAAATCAGGCCAGAGTAAAGGCGGAAGAGAAAATTGCCTTGCTCCAAGAGACTGCTTCTCGCATTTCAGCATCTAGCAAGCATTCAAATAGATCACATCTCTCAAGGTCAAAATCCTCATAATATTCAAAGAGTTCATCAATTAGTTTGCAACTTATCCAAGCCCGGGCAAAAGCAGAGACCGCCAAGATACAGGCGGCCTTTGCAAAAAGAAAAGCAGAAATTGAAATGGACGCAGCTAGCAAAAAAGTAGAAATGAAAATGGACGCGGGTCGCAAGAAAGCAGCTATGGAAATGGAAGAAGCTCGCAAAAGAGAGCAAATAGAAGCCCTAGAGAAACAGTCTGAGCATGCCACAGCCATAGCAACATTAAGGGTCCTAGAGCAGGCTGCCGGGGAAGTGAAAGAGACAGCATCAGCTTAAGCACACCAGAGACTATGTACTAAAGCAAAACAGTGAATCTCTCATAACATCAAATGTTCCTGACAGTTGTGACAACCTCCAAAAACAGGGAAAAGACTCTTTAGCTGTACCCTGCATCCAAGGTCAGTACAGTACTCTACTAGCTAATGACTCTGACATTTCTTCACAAGCCCTAGCGCTACAGCAATCCCAATGCATTAACTCTCAGATGCAATTCTACCCTCCAGCAATTCATCAAAATCCTAGCAACCATACAGCTATAAAACCATGCCTGCCTGAGTCTATGGACGTTAAACCGACTCCAGCGCTAAATAAAGATGCAACCGCATACTACCCTATGTCACTTAACCAGAAAATTGCAAACGCCTTTCAAACTTCATTTCCCTGCCCAAAGTCAGAGAAAACAGACATGTCTGAGTTTGCAAGATACATGGCTCGCCGTGAACTCACCAAGACAATAGACATGTGCACAGCACAAAATTTCGTTTTCAACTAATGGATTAGTCCTAAAATGCAATTTATTTAGTTGCTAAAGAAATTCGTTTTCAGTTCTTTAGTATGAAAACTAATTTCATTCATTCCGAAAACCAGTGGATACAATTACTATTGTAATGGCTCCTCAGAGGGCTAAGATCGATGCTTGTTACAGAATCTCTCACTCTCAGCACAATATGTCAGGCAAAGCTGTTACAGTAACTGACTGCTGCTCATCACAGCGCTCAGAGTTTCAGTAAAACTAGTAAATAATATTTTTATATATAAGAGGTTATAACAATATTATTTCCTTGTTTTACTGAAACTCTGAGCGCTGTAACAGTCAGTTACTGTAACAGCTGAGCCTGATACATTGTACTGAGAGATAATATAACAAGCAGCCGATATCAGCGCTCACAGCCACTGGATTTAAAGGGCTAAAAAAAGTCTCCTCTCTGTATAATGTATAGAACATCCTCCTGCATTAATTAATACCCCTCTCTGTATAATGTATAGAACATCCTCCTGAATTAATTCATGTCCCTTTCTGTATAGAACATCCTCCTCAATTTATACCTTTCTCTATATAATGTATATAACATCCTCCTGCATTAATACCCCTCTCTGTATAATGTATAGAACATCCTCCTGCATTAATTAATGCCCCTCTCTGTATAGAACATCCTACTCAGTAGGACCTACTGCATTGGCATGTGGAGGGTGCCGAACTTCAGAATGCAATGCTTATCCAGCACAGGAGAGGGAACTTTGTATCTCTGTGGGGGAGACAGACAGGAATATAAAAGCAAGGGAGAGGGAAAATATTAACGTAAATCAGTCTGAAAGCTCAGAAAAGAGATGACTGGTGCAAATTTATTTTTATAATAAAATAAAGCACTTTAAATCCAGGGAAAACATTCAAATAAATCACACTGAAGGCTCATAATGACAGAGTAACTGTGAGAGCTGGATACTAAATGTATCAGACAGTAAAAAAAACCTTTATAACAAACCGCACTGGGAGAGGAGAGGGACTTTATATAAAACGTATATTATAGATGAGGAAAGGGGGATAGTGCTCCTGGATAATATAAAATGTATCAGACCTAAGCCCCTATTATGCAGAGCGGGAGGGGAGATAACACACGTTTTATAAAGTCCCTCTCTTCTCCCAGCGCTGCTTGATATAAAGGGGTTTTTACTACCCAGCCCTCCTCTGTCATTAGCTTTCAGTGTGATTTATTTGAATGTTTTCCTTCTCCAGCTGCTTTTATCATCTTGTCTGCCTCATAGACATGCAAGGGTTAAGTAAAGGTTTCCTCTCCTGTGCCGACTGTCTGTGCTGCGAGTGAGTATTCTGGAGCTCTATCACTGTCAGATTTTCAGGTAGGGGTCGGGAAGGATTACGCATACAAACCTTTTCTATAGCTTTGCGATGTTGCGCTCTTCATTGCTGGTCTCCTTCACTCATCAATGTAATATCACAAAAAGGACTGAAACTAAAATGTAGTGCATTTTATTTTAGTTTCTTTCGTTTTTTGTACTGAGCAGTTTCGTTTCTCTTGAGTCATACGAAAACTAAATTATCCCAAAATTCAGACTAAATCGTTTTAGTACTAAAACAAATGCACATGTCTACAAGACAAGCCTTTCGAACTTTGATGACCAGCCTGAAAACTACAGAAGCTGGAAGGGTGCCTTCAGAACTGCAATTAGTGATCTTGGCATTACTCCTGCTGAGGAACTGGACCTGCTGATCAGATGGCTTGGTCCACAGTCTACAGTATGCGTCAAGAGACTCAGAGCTGTCCACATCAATAATCTAATGTCGGGCCGCGACGCTGCTTGGCAAAGACTTGATCAAAGCTACGGCAGACCTGAAGCCATAGAGAACGCTCTGTTGAATCGCCTGCACTGTTTCTCAAAGATTTCCAGCAAGGACAATCAGAAATACTTGGAACTCAGTGACCTTCTCTGGGAGCTGCAGCTGGCCAAGACAGACACTTTCCTACCTGGCCTCAGCTATCTGGACACCGCTCGTGGGGTAAACCCAATAGTTTTCAAGCTGCCATACAAAGAACGACCCCAGTTTTTCCTACAACGAGTTCCACGCTTCAGGCTTCCTTCCTCAGATGTCTGACAGCTCTCTTTAATCACAGAGGCAGCAGGGGTCCAGTATCAGTGAAGAAGACTAATGTCCTCCCCCCTCCTACCTCAATTCCTGACGAGTGCAAATAAGGTGAAAAGATTGAGAATCCTAACCGCCTTTGCCCTATTCATAAGAAGCCACATCCCCTCAAAAAGTGCATCGGCTTCAGAAATAAACCACTCCAAGAGCGCAAGGAGCTCCTGACATACGGTATATGTTTCAGATGTTGTGCTTTTACTGAGCACTTTGCCAAAGACTGCAAATTTACTATCACGTGCATAGAATGTGATAGTGTGGATCACGTGCAGGCGCTACATCCATCTCAGTACATGCCTGCAACATCAACAGACTCCCCTCCTGTGTCAATGCACGGCGGGGAGACTACAGATCGGGAAGTTACCATAGTGTCCTCTTCTTGTACAGCAGTATGCGGTGAAGATCTTTGCGAGAAGTTTTGTGCTAAAATATGCTTAGTTAACATACAGTACTGTGCAAAAGTTTTAGGCAGGTGTGAAAAAATGCTGTAAACAAAGAATGCTTTCAGAAATATAAATAATGATTGTTTATTTTTGTCAATTTTCAACATGCAAAGTTACATAGTTACATAGTTATATAGTTATATAGGCTGAAAAAAGACATGCGTCCATCGGGTTCAGCCTCTCCCACATAACCTACTGCTGTTGATCCAAAAGAAGGCAATAAACCCAGTCTGAAATGCTCACCAATATGTAACATACTGGGAAAAAATTCCTTCTTGACCCCAGAATGGCGTCAGATTCTCCTTGGATGAAGAAGCTTTTACCCACATATTAAATATTATAACCCTTAATATTCTGTGTCTGCAGGAAGTCATCCAGTCATTTTTTAAAAGTCTGTACAGACTCTGACCCAACCACCTCAACAGGCAGAGAATTCCACAGCTTTATTGTTCTCACCGTAAAATAACCCTTCCTATGCTTTAAGCTAAATTTCCTTTCTTCCAGTCTAAATGGATGACCCCTTGTCCTGTGTATAGTCCTGTTAATGAATAGGTTATCAGACAATGGTTGATAATGGCCCTGTATATATTTATATAAGGTTATCAGATCCCCTCTAAGGCGCCGTATATATTTATATAAGGTTATCAGATCCCCTCTAAGGCGCCGTTTCTCTAAACTAAACAGGTTTAAGCTTGTTAGTCTTTCCTCATAACTTAACCCTTCCATCCCCCTTATTAATTTAGTTGCCCGTCTCTGCACTTTTTCTAGCGATATAATATCTTTTTTTAACCCCTTAAGGACCGAGGACGTACCATGTACGTCATTGCAGCGGGTCTCTCTTAGACCCGCTGACGTACATGGTACGTCCTGCCGTTTTTTGAGCGCTGGAAGCGATCGGATCGCTTCCAGCAGCTCAAACGCCATTGCAGGCTGCCTGGGAGTCCAGGCAGCCGTGCAATGGCGTTTAGAAGTGCCGGGGCACCATGTGATCGCTCCCCGGGAGCTATCAACATCCGGTTTCACCGGAGAGGTGCCCGGCACTTCTAGAGAGCGCTGGAAGCGATCGGATCGCTTCCAGCGGCTCTGTGTATATTGCAGAGATGCCTCGACATCGAGGCATCCTTGCAATATGCTTACCTGCCGCCTGTCCGTCCGTGATCGCTCCCCCCGAGCGATCACTTCCGGTAGCGGCAGGAAGTACTGACTGCCACGAGGTATCGTGGCACTCAGTACAAAACGATCACATCAGTGATCAGGTGCTCTGCTGGGTGCCTCGAGGGATCAAGGCACCCAGCAGAGTAAAAAAAAGTGTAAAAAAAGTGAAAAAAAAAGTAAAATAAAAAGTAAAATAAAAATAAAAATAAATAAAATAAACTGACGGTTAGGGGTAGGGTTAGGGTTAGGGTTAGGGTTAGGGTAGGGTTAGGGTTAGGGTTAGGGGTAGGGGTAGGGGTAGGGTTAGGGGTAGGGTTAGGGTTAGGGGTAGGGGTAGGGTTAGGGGTAGGGTTAGGGTTAGGGTTAGGGGTAGGGTTAGGGGTAGGGTTAGGTGTAGGGTTAGGGGTAGGGCTAGGGTTAGGGTTAGGGTTAGGGTTAGGGTAGGGTTAGGGGTAGGGTTAGGGGTAGGGTTAGGGTTAGGGTTAGGGGTAGGGTTAGGGGTAGGGTTAGGGGTAGGGGTAGGGTTAGGGGTAGGGTTAGGGGTAGGGCTAGGGTTAGGGTTCTAAGGGCAGGGTCATCTTGGGGCTGAGTGGGATGTTCCTAGCCTGCCTCATCAGAGAGGCAGGCTAGCAACATCCAATCAGAAGTTAGAAAAAATCTAAATAAAATTTCTAATTTGTCAGGTCAGGTCAATATTTTGTAAATATTGGCTCTGACCTCTGTGATTCTCCCTCCCTCTCCTCACTTGTGTTTTGGTGAGCGAGAGAGATCAGATTTGACAGGTTAGAGATTTTAGTGAGATTTAGTGAGATTAGAAAAATTGAGGCAGATTTAGAGAGATTTTAGGGAGATTTAGAAGAATTGAGGCAGGTTTAGAGGGATTTAGAGAGATTTAGGTGTTTATTTGTATTTTCTTGTGAAACCCAACGGTTCTTCTAAGAACCAACAATCCGCTTATATATATATAATAATTATAAAATTTTATAATCTATTATATATAATGTCTGAGAGGGTGTACAGCGCCGAGGAGGCATATGCCATCCTGGCGTCAGAATCTGAGGCATCTGCGTCAGACTCAGACCCTCATTTCGACCCCGCTAACTGCTCAGAGACGTCGCTAGATACATTATCTACGCTGGCTGATGTATCTAGTGATGTTTCTGATGCAGATCCTGGGTCACCACCTGCCAGCAGGAGACGCACAGCTCCAGCTGAGGAGTGGGTAGTGCCTCATCGCCAGAGGCCAGATATCCCTCCTTTCACGGCAAATCCTGGCATCAATATTGATGTTGCAGGATTTACCGCCACACAGTTTTTGCAGGTGTTTATGGGGGATGATTTGTTGGGCCACATCGTGGCCAATCAAATCTGTATGTCCATCAGCATTGTGCTGCGAAGCCAGACTCCTACTTGGCAAGGCAGCAATGGACCCCGCTAGATGTGCCAGAATTTCTGAAATTCTGGGCACTTACTATGCTGAGGGCATCATAAAGAAGCCCTCAATTCGCTCCTACTGGAGCAGTAGCCCCATCTGCTCTACCCCATTTACCCCCAATCAATGTCACGTAGAAGGTATGAAAACATTTTGCGTTTCATGCACTTCAGTGACAACAGCCTGTGCCCCCCTAGAGAGCATCCCCAGTTTGACAGGCACCAGACTTTTACATTTTATTCGTACATTTTTATGTTCTACAATTGGTGCTGTATTTTGCCAAAATCTTTGCACACCTATGCATGGGGGGCATGGGTGTACTCAGGAGATCTTGCAGAAAACAACCTGGAGAGTTTTCATGCAGTAACAAACAACAGTGTCTCCTAAATCACAGTCCAAAACTACTGTGGGCGTAAAAATCTGAAAATTGAAAAATTACACCACACACCTTCTCAAATGTTTTGGGCTAAAACCGTTGCATCCATGGCATCAAAGCACTCCATATGCAATACCTTGGGGTGCCAACATAACAAATATAAACAATTTTCTGGCAATAATTCAAACTGGGGTATGCGGTAGACCCAAAACCAAAGATAGGCCTAGTTGAAGAAATAATCTCAATTTCAACTCCAATGACAAAGTCATAAAAATTGTATTTGAACCTTCCCAAAATCCTGGCAAACCTATGCATGGGGGGCATGGGTGTACTCAGGAGACCTTGCAGAAAACAACCTGGAGAGTTTTCATGCAGTAACAAACAACAGTGTCTCCTAAATCACAGTCCAAAACTGATGTGGGTGTGAAAATGAAAAATGACCACCAAACTGTATCCAATTTGTTTGGAGCAAACGGATGCATCCATAGCATAAAAACACTCCATTTACAATACTTTGGGGTGTTAGCTTACCAAATATATGCACGTTCAATAAAATTGGGGTATGTAAAAAGGCCCTAAAAAGAAGATAAGCAAAGAAGATACTGTATGTCAAATTAGAAAATTGACAAGCACATGTCAAAGATTGGCGTAGCACCCCAAAAACAACAACAGAACAAATCTATACATGGGTGGTATCAATTTACTCAGAAGATGTTGCTGAACATATTTTGGGGTGTTTTTTGGCAGTAACCCATAACTGGATTTGACAATTCATGCCTAAAGTACAATGTGTGTGAAAAAATAACACAAAAAGTGACTACCTGAAAGTTTGACATAGAGCTAGTGCATGGAAAGTGTTAAAATACAACTCTTTGAAGCACCCCAGGGTGTGCCCTTTCTAAAAATATATGGTTTGATGGGGGTAAATTACTTTGGCCGGCTTCAAAAATGTCCCAAATAGGACATGGGTGCATGATGACGAAATGTGAAAATTCCAAGTTGGAAAACTGAAATGCGCACCCCCCAAATAAGGCCTATTAGCCCCCAAATGACCCGACATACCTATACATGGGTGGTATCAATTTACTCAGAAGATGTTGCTGAACATATTTTGGGGTGTTTTTTGGCAGTAACCCATAACTGGATTTGACAATTCATGCCTAAAGTACAATGTGTGTAAAAAAATAACACAAAAAGTGACTACCTGAAAGTTTGACAAAGAGCTAGTGCATGGAAAGTGTTAAAATACAACTCTTTGAAGCACCCAGGGGTGTGCCCTTTCTAAAAATATATGGTTTGATGGGGGTAAATTACTTTGGCCGGCTTCAAAAATGTCCCAAATAGGACATGGGTGCATGATGACGAAATGTGAAAATTCCAAGTTGGAAAACTGAAATGCGCACCCCCCAATAAGGCCTATTAGCCCCCAAATGACCCGACATACCTATACTTGGGTGGTATCAATTTACTCAGAAGATGTTGCTGAACATATTTTGGGGTGCTTTTTGGCAGTAAACCTTAAAGTTCACAGTACATGTATTCTTAAATTGCGTTCAAAAAAAAAATCACCAAATTTTTTTTTTTCTCAAACTTTGGCATAGATTTGTGGTAAAATGGTTTGCATGGAAAGAGTCAAAAATACCAAGTTTAATACCTTGATTTGTGTACTTTAAAAAAATATGTATATGTGGAGGGTTATTCAGGAATTAGTGACAGATATCAGTGTTACAATGTCACTATCACTAGTTTTGAAAATAAACTCTTTGGAAATGGCAAAGTGCTACTTGCACTTATTGTTGCATAAAATAAGGAAAAAAGCGAGGAATATGTAAACATTGGGTATTGCTAAACTCAGAACTAAATTTAGAAACTACTAAAGAATTAATTTTTTTTGACGGTTGTTGATACATAAGAAATTTTGGGGGTCAAAGTTCGAAAAAGTGGTGTTTTTTCAATTTTTGTGTCATATTTCACAATATTTTTTATAGTAAATTATATGAAATGATGAAAAAAATGGTATCTTTATAAAGTCCATTTAGTGACGAGAAAAACAGTGTAAAATATGTGTGGGTTACATAAACGAGTAAGAGGAAAATTTGACGTAAACACTAAGAGCGCAGAAACGTAAAAACAGCAGCGGTCACGAACGGACGGATTCGTGTAAAACCGCCCGGTCACTAAGGGGTTAAGACAGGTGCCCAAAATTGCACGGCATATTCAAGGTGCGGCCTGACCATTGATTTATACAGAGGCAAAATTATGTTTTCATCCCGTGAGTGAACTCCCCTTTTAATGCATGCCAGTACTTTGCTGGCCTTGGCGGCTGCTGTTTGACATTGCACATTGTTACTTAGTTTGAAGTCTATGATTATTCCCAAATCCTTCTCCTGCTTGGATTTCCCTAACTCCGTACCATTTAGGGTATAAATTGCTTGTGTGTCTTCACTCCAAAGTGCATAACTTTGCATTTATCTAGATTAAATTTCATCTGCCATTTAAGTGCCCAGTCCCCCAATCTATCTAAATCCCTCTGCAGCGAAGTAACATCCTGCTCACATTGTATTACTTTTCCTAGCTTTGTGTCATCTGCAAACACTGATACATGACTTTCAATGCCTATCTCAAGGTCATTTATAAATAAATTGAATAGTATTGGTCCTATAACAGACCCCTGAGGGACACCGCTTACCACTGGTGTCCATCTTGAAAATGTACCATTTATGACCACTCTCTGTACCCTATCTTTTAGCCAGTTTTCTATCCAAGAACAAGTATTTTCATCTAGACCATTTTTTCTTAATTTAAATAGTAACCTTTTGTGTGGAACTGTGTCGAAAGCTTTGGCAAAATCTAAGTAAATCACATCCACTGCGACCCCTGATCTATACTTCTACTTACTTCCTCATAGAACGTAATTAGGTTAGTCTGACATGATCTGTGTTTCATGAAACCATGCTGATTTTTGCCAATAACATTATACCTCCCAATAAATTCCTGAATATTATCCCTTAGTAACCCTCAAATACTTTCCCAGCCACAGATGTTAAGCTCACAGGTCTATAATTCCCAGGCACAAATTTTAAACCTTTCTTAAATATAGGGACCACGTCAGCTTTTCTCCAATCCTCTGGTACTATTCCTGAAAGAAAAGAATCTTGAAAGATTAAGAACAGAGGTTTACATATTTCAACACATAGCTCTCTCAGTACTCGCGGGTGAATTCCATCTGGCCCTGGGGCTTTATTAACATTCACTTTGTTTAATTTGTGTAAAACCTTGTCCTGAGTCAACCAGTCACTTTGTATTAGTAAGTTTTTATTAATGAATTTCATGTCTCCTGTTATAGGTTTCTCTTTGATAAATACTGAAGAAAAATAATCATTTAAAATTTCTGCTTTATCCTGATCTTCAGTTAACAATAACCCTGACTCAGATTTTAGTGAACCTACATTTTCACTCTTGGGTTTTTTAGAATTGATGTACCTAAAGAATCTTGAGCGAACAAAAGAAAAATCTAAATCAAATCAATATTTGGTGTTACTACCTTTTGCCATCAAACCAGCATCAATTCTCACAGGTCCACTTGCACAAAGTCAGGGATTTTGTAGGATTATAGTCAGGTGTATGATCAACCAATTATACCAAACAGGTGCTAATGATCATCAATGTCATACGTAGGTTGAAACCTAGTCATGAACTGAAACAGAAACAGCTGTGTAGGAGGCTTAAAACTGGGTGAGGAACAGCCAAACTCTGCTACCAAGGTGAGGTTGTGAAAGACCGTTTCATGTCATGGCAAGATTGAGCACAGCAACAAGACACAAGGCAGTTATACTGCATCAACAAGGTCTCTCCCAGACAAAGATTTCAAAGCAGACTGGGGTTTCAAGATGTGCTGTTCAAGCTCTTCTGAAGAAGCACAAAGAAACGGGCAACGTTGAGGATCGTAGACGCAGTGGTCGGCCAAGGAAACTTAGTGCAGCAGATGAAAGACACATCAAGCTTATTGCCCTTCAAACTTGGAAGATGTCCAGCAGTGCCATCAGCTCAGAACTGGCAGAAACCAGTGGGACCCAGGTACACCCATCTACTGTCCGGAGAAGTCTGGCCAGAAGTGGTCTTCATGGAAGAGTTGCAGCCAAAAAGCCATACCTCCGACGTGGGAACAAGGCCAAGTGACTAAAGTATGCATGAAAACATAGGAACTGGGGTGCAGAAAAATGGCAGCAGGTGTTCTGGACTGATGACGAGTCAAAATGTGAAATATTTGGCTGTAGCAGAAGGCAGTTTGTTGGTCGAAGGGCTGGAGAGCGGTACAATAATGAGTGTCTGCAGGCAACAGTGAAGCATGGTGGAGGTTCCTTGAACGTTTGAGGCTGCATTTCTGCAAATGGAGTTGGAGATTTGGTCAGGATTAATGGTGTTCTCAATGCTGAGAAATACAGGCAGATACTTATCCATCATGCAATACCTTCAGGGAGGCGTAGGATTGGCCCCAAATTTATTCTGCAGCAGGACAACGACCCCAAACATACAAAGTCATTAAGAACTATCTTCAGTGTAAAGAAGAACAAGAAGTACTGGAAGTGATGGCCCCCACAGAGCCCTGATCTCAACATCAGAGTGTGTCTGGGATTACATGAAGAGACCGAAGCCGACATCCACAGAAGATCTGAGCTACCAGCCGAACTCCTTCAAACACTGTCTGCAAGTGGACCTAAAAGAATTGCTGCTGGTTTGAAGCAAAGGGAGGTCACAGCAAATATTGATTTGATTTACATTTCTCTTTGGTTCATTCACTGCATTTTCTTCATTTATATAAACGTCTAACACTTCCATTTGTCAAAGCATTCTGTGTTTACTGCATTTTCTCACACCTGCCTAAAACTTTTGCACAATACTGTATATCACAAGGATCACCCAGGAAAGTCTGCTAAAGTATACGCCATCCTGGACGATTAGAGCAATCGGTCCCTCGCAAGAACGGAACTCTTTGATCTTTTCAACATAAAAGGAGATTCTTACCCTAATACTTTAGGTACATGTAGTGGCATTACAGAGGTCTCTGGAAGAAGAGCCAGCGGATTCATAATAGCTTCTCTTGGGGGCAATCTGGAATTACCATTACCCACACTTGTCGAGTGCAACCAGATCCCATCTAACAAGCAAGAGATCCCTACACCAGAAGCTGCCCTACACCATCCTCATCTGAAGGCTATAGCTAACGAAATACCAGCCCTTGACAAGAATGCAGAAATCCTAATTCTCCTGGGCAGAGATATCCTCAGAGTACATAAGGTACGGCAACAAATTAATGGTCCACATGATGCTCCATTCGCTCAACGCCTTGATCTAGGTTGGGTTATCATAGGCAATGTTTGTATAAGGGAAATGAAGGTGCCTACCAAGATTGCTTCCTACAAAACACATATCTTGCCAAATGGTAGCATCACCTATCTTGACCCGAACCCACACCATTACAGAGTGAAGGAGAAATTGAACAGCAACAAATGGCAACATGACGACCAAGAGAAATTAAATGCCTTTCAGTCCTGGGATAACACCTTTGGAGCCACAGTGTTCAATTCTGCCAATGATGGCAACAAACTGGCACTGGCAAGAGTAGACAGGGAATTCCTCAAGACGATGGATAAAGAATTCTCTCAGGATGATCCCAATAGCTGGGTAGCACCCTTACCCTCTCGCAGGGCCGCCATCAGGGCATTACGCCCCATACAGCAGTAAGGGGCCCGGTGCCCGGGGGGGCCCGGGCCGCCGGGGTCCCCGCCGGGCCGCCGGGGCCCCCGCTGGGGCCGCCGGGGCCCCCGGCGGGCCCCTTACTGCTGTGACTGCTATGATGGCGGGCGGCCGCTGCCCGCTGCCTTAATTTCTTTGGCCGGGCCGCGGGCGGGCCAAGCAGCGTGCGTCTACTTCCAAGGCACGCTGCTTTGGCACCGCCCCCAGTCACGTGTGTGACGGCGCACACGTGACACGCGGCGCCAAAAGAACTCTGACACCGCGTGGTGAAGAAGCAAGAAGAAAGAAGCAAGAAGAAGCGAAGAAGCAAGAAGAAAGAAGAAAGAAGCGGAGAAGAAAGGAGAAGAACCAGTCCAGGACAGAAGACTGTAGCGGGTAAGTAGGACGGGGTCAAGACCGGGCCCATCCCCAGGCACCCAGGCCCATCCCGGGGACCGGGCCCAGGCCCATCCCCAGGCACCAGGGCCCGGGGACCAGCCCAGGCCCATCCCCGGGGTCCAGACAGGGCCTGGGGACCAGACCGGGCCCAGGCCCATCCCCAGGGACCAGACGAGGCCCAGGCCCATCCCGGGGACCAGTCTGGGCCCAGGCCCATCCCCAGGGACCAGACGGGGCCCAGGCCCATCCTGGGGACCAGTCCGGGCCCAGGCCCATGCCCATCCCAGGGACCAGGCCCATGCCCGGGGGGACCAGGCCCATCCCCTGGTCCAGGCCCATACCCGGCCCGGGGACCAGACAGGGCCCAGGCCCATCCCCAGGGACCAGACGGGGCCCAGGCCCATCCTGGGGACCAGTCCGGGCCCAAGCCCATGCCCATCCCAGGGACCAGGCCCATGCCCGGGGGGACCAGGCCCATCCCCTGGTCCAGGCCCATACCCGGCCCGGGGACCAGACAGGGCCCAGGCCCATCCCCAGGGACCAGACGGGGCCCAGGCCCATCCTGGGGACCAGTCCGGGCCCAGGCCCATGCCCATCCCAGGGACCAGGCCATGCCCGGGGGGACCAGGCCCATCCCCTGGTCCAGGCCCATACCCGGCCCGGGGACCAGACAGGGCCCAGGCCCATCCCCAGGACCAGACGGGGCCCAGGCCCATCCTGGGGACCAGTCCGGGCCCAGGCCCATGCCATCCCAGGGACCAGGCCCATGCCCGGGGGGACCAGGCCCATCCCCTGGTCCAGGCCCATACCCGGCCCGGGGACCAGACAGGGACCGGGGACCAGACAGGGCCCAGGCCCATCCCGGGGACCGGGCCCAGGCCATCCCGGGGACCGGCCCATCCTGGGGACCGGGCCCAGGCCCATCCCCAGTGACCGGGTCCAGGCCCAGGCCCATCCCCAGGGACCAGACCGGGCCCAGGCCCAGGCCCATCCCGAGGGACCAGACGGGGCCCAGGCCCATCCCCAGGGACCAGACCGGACGCAGGCCCATCCCCAGGGACCAGACCAGGCCCAGGCCCATCCCCATGGACCAGACAGGGCCCAGGGACCAGACCGGGCCCAGGCCCATCCCCAGGGACCAGACGGGGCCCAGGTCCAGGCCCATCTCCAGGGACCAGACAGGGCCCAGGCCCAGGCCCATCCCCAGGGACCACACTGGGCCCAGGCCCATCCCCAGGGACCACACCGGGCCCAGGCCCATCCCCAGGGACCACACCGGGCCCAGGCCCATCCCCAGGGCCCAGACCCCAAGGCCCAGTCCCCAGGGCCCAGACCCCAGACCCCAGGGCCCAGTCCCCAAGGCCCAATCCCCAGGGCCCAGTCCCCAAGGCCCAGACCCCAGTCCCCAAGGCCCAGACCCCAGTCCCCAAGGCGCAGACCCTAGGGCCCAAGGCCCAGTCCCCAAGGCCCAGACCCTAGGGCCCAGTCCCCAAGGCCCAGACCCTAGGGCCCAGTCCCCAAGGCCCAGACCCTAGGGCCCAGACCCCAAGGCCCAGACCCTATGGCCCAGACCCAGGGACCAAACCCAAGGCCCAGACCCTAGGGCCCAGACCCAGACCCTAGGGCCCAGACCCCAAGGCCCAGAACCCAAGGCACAGTCCCCAGGCACAGTCCCCCAGACCCCAGGGCCCAGACCCCAAGGTCCAGTCCCTAGGTCCAGACCCCAAGGCCCAGTCCCCAAGGCCCAGTCCCCAGGGCCCAGACCCCAAGGCCCAGACCCAAGGCCCAGACCCCAGGGCCCAGACCCCAGGCCAGACTCAGGGCCCAGACTCAGGACCCAGGGACCAGACCCCAAGGCCCATTCCCTAGGGCCCAGTCCCCAGACCCAAGGCCCAGACCCCAGGGCCAAGACCCCAAGGACCAGACCCCAGGCCAGACCCCAGGGGCCAGACCCGAAGGCCCAGCCCAGACCACAAGGCCCAGAGCATAGACCCCAAGGCCCAAACCAGACCCAGGGACCAGGCCCAGACCCAAAGGCCATCATATACATCCCATTACTGTGAGATTTATTGCTGTGGATTCTGTGATACGTTCATACACACCGCACATTACTATGGAGTTTTATTGCTGTGAATTCTGTGATACGCTCATACACACTACACATTACTGGGAGTTTTATTGCTGTGGTGCTATTTTATGTCCTTTTTTTTTTTTTGAAGGGGAGAAAAGCTGTTAGAGGTTGATGGAGTGCCGGGGGGGGGGCCCCATCGTGAGGTTTAGTAAGGGGCCCCATCATTTCTGATGGCTGCCCTGCCCTCTCGTACGCCTAGAGAAAAGCTACCTAACAAACCACAGCAAGCAGCTGCTCGATTTGTCACTTTAAAGCGCACCTCGAAGAAGAAAACCGAGGCTGTGAAGAAGGCGAACCGGCCCCATGCCAGCCGGAATCCAGTGCTGGTCCGCGGAATCGGGAAATGTTCCAGGTCTGCCAGGAAAGCCCTCTACAAGTGCAAGTACAAAGCCCCAGAAACAAAGACTGAAAGGAAGAAAAGGGAGAAGGCTAGAGCTGCCGTGTCAAAGACAGTCAGTGGGGATAAGAATGGCGGTACACGTGTAGTCAAACTGCGTAAAATGCCTCGCTATTATCCTACTGAAGATGTTCCAAGGAAGCTGTTAAGCCATGACAAGAAGCCTTTCAGCCAGCACAAACACAACCTGCGCTCCTCCATCGCTCCTGGGACTGTACTTATCCTCCTCAATGGACGCCACAGGGGGAAGCGTGTGGTTTTTCAGAAGCAGCTCCAGTCTGGCCTTCTGCTGGTAACAGGACCACTGGTTATCAACCAGGTGCCCCTGCGTAGAGCTCATCAGAAATTTGTTATCGCCACTTCCACAACAGTCAATATCCCAAGTATCAAGGTTTCAAAGCACCTGACTGATGCTTACTTCAAGAAGAAGAGGCTGCGTAAACCCGAGCACCAGGAGGGAGAGATCTTTGAAACAGAGAAGGACAAATACGCAGTCACACAACAGCGCAAAGCCGATCAGAAGTTTGTGGATTCCCAACTCCTGCCAATGGGTCTTGTCACTTTGTCACTCAGGTTATATCTAGTGACGATCGAAGAATCCGAAAAGTGAAGGTCAAGGGGACTAAAGGAGGTGTGGTATATAGTTTCTTCCGGCCAATCACTGAACTGATACTCCTTCTGCCAAGGGAAAAGGTCAGTTAAGAGTCTCTGCTCTCGACACAAGCTTTCACATACAGCCAGTTGGATTACAATTGTGTTGGTGGAAGTTTTGGCCTAGAGCGGCTTCTCAAGCACGAAGGGTTAACTTGTTAAATTTACTCCTCGCGTCTGGAACTATGGTCTACCTTCAAGACTGTTGACTTAGTTACTGGCTGTAAAGTGTAAAGTTGTATTATTTAAAGCTTTGCCTTTGTTTTTCAGGTCTCCACATTGGGTTTCCAGGAGGACATTTAAAGTTATAGTGTTAGTTTATTTTGAAATCTAAAGATTTCAGGCGGGGAGTGTCATGCCCCATGATTTAGGATTTATTTGTATATTTTTCTGTTTTGTGTTGAATCTGCCTTTGCTGCTTACATGCTATTGAGGTCATAGCTATTTTGTCCCTGCTGGGTTTCCTAAGTCTTTCTGTATCCAGCTAGTTTCCACCCCTTTGCTCAGTGTCTTGCTCTAAGGGACTTCCTGGTTACATGGCAGCCATTCTGTGCTCACTGCTGGACAAAACTAATGTCTTTTTACCTGCATTGCTGTACACTTGTGTGCAGGGTTCGGAACCCCTGTATAGTGGTATAAGTGTGGAACCTGATGGCAAGCCGTCGGAGCAAAGGAGACCAAGAGACCACGTGTCAATAAATAAGGTTTAGTGAAGAAATAGAAATGTAACACAAAGTCCAGAACAACAGGTTGTAACTAAGGTGGTCTTCTTAAGTATCAGGTGACTTTGATGAATGGCAAGTGGTGCGAGGCAAGTAACGTAAAAGCCCTGAATAACAGGTTGTAAACTAAGGTGGTAGAAAAGGAAGCATGGTCGGTAGACAATCCAGGTCGGTTGGCAGGAGAAGGCAGCGTGGTCGATGAGGTAATCCGGGTCGGTTGGCAGGAGAAGGCATCGTAGTCGATGAGGCAATCCGGGTCGGTTGGCAGGAGAAGGCAGTGAGGTCGAAGAGGCAATCTGGGTCGGTTGGCAGGAGAAGGCAGCGAGGTCGAGGAGGCAATCCGGGACAGTTGGCAGGAGAAGGCAGCGTGAGCGATGAGGCAATCAGGGTCGGTTGGCAGGAGAAGGCAGCGAGGTTAATGAGGCAATCCAGGTTGGTTGGCAGGAGAAGGCAGCGTGGTCGATGAGGCAATCCGGGTCGGTTGGCAGGAGAAGGCAGTGTGGTCGATGAGGCAATCCAAGTCGGTTGGCAGGAGATCGGAGGAAAGGAGCAGGATAAGGCAGGAACACGGAGGAACACTGGGAAACTGAAGCGGAAGGGCAACAGTATAACCTGGTAATGAGCTGAGAAAGGCGGCAGGTTTAAATAGGGCACAGGGAATCGTAGAAAAACCTTTCACCTGGGACTCGTGGGTGGAACCGGGATACCTAGGCTCTTGAAAGGTCAAAGGGAGGAATGCGAGGATCCCCAGAACAGATGTCATGTAGTGAGCACAATCGACCAGCAGAGGGCGCCAGAGCACCAGGAGTTTCGGTTCTTATGGAGATGTGCGATCGCGCGTGCGCGCATCGTATCAAGGCATTCGGCTTGGGTCGGCAGCGTGGGCCTTTTTGTAAGTCCTCTCCCCATCTTGCCGGCCAGGAGCATGGAACAGCGCGCCATGAGGGACCTCAGGTGAGTTCAGCATCTGTCCCAGCATGGCGGTCCGGGCAGGGAGTGGGCCGTGGAGCTGGGCATTACAACACTATTACAAGATTGCCAGTCTGATCATTAAACTCTTCAACTGGATTCATCGTTCTACATGTCAGTTTTGCTGAGTTGAAGCTATCTGCTGAACTTCATCGTGTGAGTACTGGTCAAATACAGACTTAGCTAGTCTAAAGCACCCACGCCTCACAGCTTTGCTTAGGGAAGCAGAATTTAAATGAACATAAAGTCTTTCCCAAAGCAAATGTCTGTGTCTTTTGGGGTTTTTACCTGGAAAATAAAAGTCTTGGGGTTTGAAGCAGGGAGCGCTATGTCAGTTCTATGACAGTGAATAACCCTCTAAGAGCACAGGGAGGCGGAGTCGCATGTCATTGCACCTATTAAAAGGAAATTATGATCAGGTGCGGGGTGTAATGATTAGGGGCGGAGTGTAATGACTAGGGGTGGGGTGTAATGATTAGGGGTGGGTGTAATGATTAGGGGCAGAGTTTAATAAGGGTGGGGTGTAATGAGCAGGTGGGGCTTAATTATCAGGGGTGGGATTGATATAATCAGGAGCTCAGTGAAGTGGTCACAAGGGTGTCAGAGTGGATGGAACGTCCTCTCCCACATATGTTCCTTGCGCTCAAACAACGCTCGTGTGACGCAGCCTAAGCAGGTTTGTGGAGGGTCCTCTGAATTGGTGCTGCGGCTCACTTGGTTAATGTGCTTGTCTACTAAACAGCTGCTCCTGCGTTCAAATCTCAGAAGGGCCTGTTTTTTTTTCTTATGCATCTACCTCTGCCATAATTATTATTATACAGTGATAATGCAGCTATTATTATTATTAAACAGTGATAACGCGGCTATTATTATTATTATACAGTGATAATGCGGCTATTATTATTATTATTATTATACAGTGCTAATGCGACTATTATTATTATTATTATTATACAGTGACAATACGGCTATTATTATTATTATTATTATACAGTGCTAATGCGGCTATTATTATTATTATTATTATTATACAGTGATAACGCGGCTATTATTATTATTATTATACAGTGCTAATGCGACTATTATTATTATTATTATTATACAGTGACAATACGGCTATTATTATTATTATTATTATACAGTGATAATGCGGCTATTATTATTATTTTATTATTATACAGTGATAACGCGGCTATTATTATTATTATTATACAGTGATAATGCGGCTATTATTATTATTATTATACATTGATAACGCGGCTATTATTATTATTATTATTAAACAGTGATAATGCAGCTATTATTATTATTATACAGTGATAACGTGGCTATTATTATTATTATTATTATTATACAGTGATAACGTGGCTATTATTATTATTATACAGTGATAATGCGGCCATTATTATTATTATTATACAGTGATAATGTGGCTATTATTATTATTATACAGTGATAACGCAGCTATAATTATTATTATTATTATTATACAGTGATAATGCGGCTATTATTATTATTATTATTATTATACAGTGCTAATGCGGCTATTATTGTTATACAGTGAGAATGCGGCTATTATTATTATTATTATTCAGTGATAATGCGGCTATTATTATTATTATTATTATACAGTGATAATGCGGCTATTATTATTATACAGTGATAACGTGGCTATTATTATTATTATTATTATACAGTGATAACGCAGCTATAATTATTATTATTATACAGTGATAATGTGGCTATTATTATTATTATACAGTGATAATGCGGCTATTATTATTATTATATAGTGATAATGCGGCTATTATTGTTATATTAAAACCGCTTCCTCCAACCACTGAGGAGGAAGTCAATTCCTTATTGTCCTCCTCACATCTCACCACGTGCCCGCTCGACCCCATTCCCTCACATCTAATTCCCTCCCTCTCCTCCTCCTCACCCCTGCCTCACACACATCTTCAACCTATCTCTCTCCACTGGCTCCTTTCCATCTGCCTTCAAACACGCGCTAGTTTACCCTTTACTAAAGAAACATCCCTAGATCCAACTCTCCATCCAACTACCGCTCCTGTATCCTGCTTCCCTTTACTCTAAGCTCTTAGAAAAACTAGTCTTCAACGCCTCTCCTCCCTCTTCCTGTCCTCCAATTCACTACTTGACCCCTGCAATCTGGCTTCCGTCCGCTACACTCAACTGAAACTGCCCTCACCAAAGTCACCAACGACCTCCTAACTGCTAAAAAACATGGCCACTATTCTATCTCATCCTGCTTGACCTCTCGGCTGCTTTTGACACTGTTGACCACCCCCTCCTTCTACAGACCCTCAACTCTCTGGGTCTCGGTGACACTGCACTTGCTTGGATTGACTCCTATTTATCCAACAGGTCCTTCTGTGTGTCCTTTGCTGGTAACTCCTCCTCCTCATTGCCTCTATCTGTTGGTGTACCTCAAGGCTCTGTCCTTGGTCCTCTGCTCTTTTTCCATCTACACCTCCTCCCTGGGCAAAATCATCAACAGCTTTGGCTTTAATTACCACCTCTACGCTGATGACACTCAGATCTACCTCTCTACCCCTGATCTCTCTCCCCCTGTCCTTTCCAAAAGTCAGTGACTGTTTATTCTGGCATCTCCTCCTGGATGGCCTCCCACCACCTAAAGATCAACATGTCAAAGACTGAGCTCCTACTTATTCCTCCCTCTAATGCCTCCCCACCTCCTGACTTCTCTATCACGGTGGAGGGTATCACCATCTCCCCATCAAACCAAGTTCGCTGTCTTGGAGTTACACTTGACTCTGCTCTTTCCTTCATCCCCCACATCAAGTCTCTTTCCTCCTCCTGCCGATACCAACTGCGTAAATATTTACAGAATTCGGCATTTCTTACCGCTGTCGCCACAAACAACTCATACACGCCCTGGTAATCTCCCGACTCGACTATTGCAATAATCTCTTATCTGGCCTCCTCTGTCCCGCCTCTCCCCCCTACAATCCATCCTGAACGCCTCCGCCAGGCTAATTCACCTCACCCGCCGCTCTGTCTCTGCCGCTCCCCTCTGCGAGTCCCTTCACTGGCTCCCCATCCACTGCAGAATTAAGTTCAAAATCCTTATCCTTACCTACAAACCCTCACTAACTCAGCTCCCCACTACCTGTCCTCACTAATCACCAAATACACCCCAGCCGCTCCCCTAAGGTCAAACAGTGACCTGCGCTAGCTTCTCCCCGCATCACCTCTTCCCATGATAGACTGCAGGATTTCTCACGCGCAGCCCCCACTCTCTGGACGCTCTCCCTCGTACTGTCAGACTTTCCCCTAACTTCTCTTCCTTCAAACGCTCCCTGAAAACATTCCTATTTAGGGAAGCCTACCACCCAAACTCACTGACGCAACCATCAATCACTCTCACCTTACAGTCCTCTCCTCCTGTTTCCAACCCCAACCCTCCCAGATTGTGAGTTCCTACGGGAATAGGGCCCTCATCTCCTCCTGTACTGTTTGTCAAATGTTGTTCAATGTATTGTAACCCTGTCTATACTGTGCTTATTGTACAAGCGCTGCGGAATATGCTGGCGCTTTATAAATAAAGAATATAATAATAATAATTATTATTCAGTGATAATGCGGATATTATTATTATTATTATACAGTGATAATGCGGCTATTATTATTATACAGTGATAACGCGGCTATTATTATTATTATTATACAGTGATAATGCGGCTATTATTATTATTATTATACAGTGATAACGCGGCTATTATTATTATTATAATACAGTTATAACGCGGCTATTATTATTATTATACAGTGATAACGTGGCTATTATTATTATTACTATTATACAGTGATAACGCGGCTATTATTATTATTATACAGTGATAACGCGGCTATTATTAATATTATTATTATTATACAGTGATAACGCGGCTATTATTATTATTATTATTATACAGTGATAACGCGGCTATTATTAATATTATTATTATTATACAGTGATAACGTGGCTATTATTATTATTATTATTATTATACAGTGATAACGTGGCTATTATTAATATTATTATTATTATACAGTGATAACGCGGCTATTATTAATATTATTATTATACAGTGATAACGCGGCTATTATTATTATTATTATTATTATACAGTGATAACGTGGCTATTATTATTATTATTATTATACAGTGATAACGTGGCTATTATTATTATTATTATTATTATTATACAGTGATAACGCGGCTATTATTATTATACAGTGATAACGCGGCTATTATTATTATTATACAGTACAGTGATGACGGCTATTATTATTATTATTATACAGTGATAATGCGGCTATTATTATTATTATTATTATTATACAGTGATAATGCGGCTATTATTATTATTATTATTATACAGTGATAACGCGGCTATTATTATTATTATTATACAGTGATAACGCGGCTATTATTATTATTATTATACAGTGATAATGCGGCTATTATTATTATTATTATTATTATTATTATACAGTGATAACGCAGCTATTATTATTATTATTATTATTATTTTTATACAGTGATAACGCAGCTATTATTATTATTATTATTATTATTATACAGTGCTAATGCAGCTATTATTATTATTATTATTATTATACAGTGATAATGCGGCTATTATTATTATTATTATTATTATACAGTGATAATGCGGCTATTATTATTATTATTATATCAGTGCTAATGCGGCTATTATTATTATTATTATTATTATTATTATACAGTGATAATGCGGCTATTATTATTATTATTATACAGTGCTAATGCGGCTATTATTATTATTATTATTATTATACAGTGATAATGTGGCTATTATTATTATTATTATTATTATACAGTGATAACGCGGCTATTATTATTATTATACAGTATTAAATTGTGAATAATAACTGCGCCATCGTAATATCATTAAATAAATCAAAGGCTTTGTTACTAATATTCTTATGATGCTACTATTAATCACAATATAATTGTATAATAAGATTGTATAATAATAAATAAGGCTGAGGTAGTTGATAATCAAGCAGAAACCAGTGGGTAGAATTATTTTGTTTATTGGTGTTACATTAAAGTTGATTTCAAAGAAAAAAAAAACTTTCAGCGAGTGGAGGTCACATGAGTGAGTGGAGGTCACATGGGTGAGTGGAGGTCACATGTTTTCTGTCCATAGTGGAGCTCTAGTCTGCAGCCAGACCCTTCTCAGTCTCGCTGTGCTGATTGGGTAACTGCGCACACTTCCTGTGAGGGCAGGTCACGTGATCAGGATACCAGCGCGTGTTTCCTGTTCCTCCCTTTTCCTCCATCCAGCCGGCATCATGGCTTCCTTCGAGCAGATGAGAGCGAACGTGGGCAAATTACTGCGAGGGATCGACAGGTAAAAGCGGCCCGAGCCCCCCCCCCCCCGCCCGGGGACTAGTGCTGTGTATGTCTCTCCTGTGTGACCAAAAGCGTGAGACGAGGCTGAAGTTAGTTTCTTATTCGGCCAGTTACTTATTCGTGGAAGTTGGTTTCTGATTCGGTTGAATTCCAAGTATGTAAAGTTTCAATAAAAACCTGATTTTAGATGGTTAATTGCCATTGTGCCAATGATTTTAACATGGATTTATATAGAGGTGGATGCCTCTACTCCAACACAATGTTAAATTTAGCCTGGCCCAACTGCAATTTGGGCAGAAAAATCAGTGCCAACTGTGCCAAGGTGTTGATTTTTACTGTTTTGAATAAGTAACTGATGTTTTCAAAGGGTTAATTGCCATTGGGCCA